>JACXGM010000638.1:0-29442 GCA_016801145.1 Umbra pygmaea | reverse complement strand
CCAGGTGTCTGCATTTAACCCAGTGGAACAGTGCCATTAACCCCCCAGCCCAGCCCAGAACCAGGGACATGTCCAGTCTGGCTGTATCCACACCCCCCCCGCATGTCTCTAGTAGTAACAGCAGGAGCAGCTACTTCAATGACCTGCTGACACTGGGCCTGTGTGACGACACACAAACACACACCTACACAAACACACTCACACAAACACACACTTATCACACACACACATCCCTGTCACAAATGCTCAATAATACAGTTCATTATCCACAAAACATACATTCACAAAAACACAGATCCAAAAACACCCACACACACCCAGACATACACCCCTTCTACACACACAAACACACACACACACAGGCACACACACAGGCACACATAATATAATACGCGTACGCCAAATCACACACGCTAAGATAAACATTCAGACTCCCTCTCACATAATACGGGCACGCTCAAGCACCGTGCCTTTCTGTGGAGCCAACCAAGTGAGATAAAGACCAGCAGGACGGCCCTGTGGCGGGCGGAGGAGGGCGGAGGCGGTGGCCTGGGGCTTCTGGTCCATCATTCATCCACGGCCAGGAAACACAGTCCACAACACCGCCCAGTTGTGTAGTCATTGTGCATTCGGAGACGCAGCTGTTGACGGTAAAATGGGGGTTTGTGTGTGTATGATATTTTTCGCGTGTCTGTTTTCATGTTGTGTCAGTTGTTGCTGAATAATCTGGGACGGATGTAGCTTTCCACTTGTGGATGTGTGCTGTGTGAGTGGATTTCAGCATGGCCTTATACCATAACTTATAGGGTGCACACATACATTCGTATGCAAAAGTATAGGCACCCCTGACAATTTCCCTGATTTCCATTTATAAATAATTGGGTGTTTGGATCAGCAATTTCATTTTGATCTATCAAATTACTGAAGGACAAAGTAATATTTCGGTAGTAAAATTAGGTTAATTGGATTAACATAAAATGTGCAATATGCATCAAAATGAAATTAGACAGGTGCATAAATTTGAGCACACTTGTCATTTTGTTTATTTGAATACCTGTAACTACCTAGTACTGATTAATTGGAACACACAATTGTTTTGGTGAGCTCATTAAGCCTTGAACTTCATAGACATGCGCATTCAATCATGAGAAAACGTATTTAAGGTGGCCAATTGCAAGTTGTTGTTCTCTTTGACTTTCCTCTGAAGATTTGCAACACGTGGGCCTCAAAACAACTCTCAAATGACCTGAAAACAGATTGTTCAACATTAGGTTTTAGTGAAAGGGTACAAAAAGCTATCACTGAGATTTAAGCTGTCAGTGTCCACTGTAAGGAACATAGTGAGGAAATGGAAGACCACAGGTACAGTTCTTGTTAAGGCCAGAAGTGGCAGGGCGTGTAAAATATTGGAGAGACAAAGGCAAAGGATGGTGAGAACGGTCAAAAACAGCCCACAGACCACCTACAAAGACTTACAACATCATCTTGCTGCAGATGGTGTCCCTGAGCATCGTTCAACAATTCAGCGCACTTTGCACAAAAAGAAGCTGTACGGGAAAGTGATGCGGAAGAAGCCTTTTCTGCACATACGCCACAAACAGAGCCGCTTGAGGTTTACAAACGCACATTTGGACAAGCCAGCTTCATTTTGGAAGAAGGTGCTTTGGACTGATGAAACGAAGATGGAGTTATTTGGTCATAACAAGGGGCGTTATGCATGGCGGCAAAAGAACACAGCATTCCAAGACAAACACTTGCTACCCACAATAAAATTTGGTAGAGGTTACATCATGCTGTGGGGCTGTGTGTCCAGTGCTGGTACTGGGAATCTTGTTAAAGTTGTGGGTGGTGTGGATTCCACTCAATATCAATAGATATTTGTAAATAATGTAGAGGATTCAGTCACAAAGTTGAAGTTACGCCGGGGCTGGATATTTCAACAAGACAACGACCCAAAACACTGCTCAAAATCTACTCTGGCATTTATGCAGAGGAACAAGTACAATGTCCTGGAATGGCCATGTCAGTCCCCAGACCTGAATATCATTGAAAGTCTGTGGGCGGATTTGAAGCGGGCTGTCCATGCTCGGCAACCATCAAACCTAACTGAACTGGATATGTTTTGCAAGGAGGAATGGTCGAAAATACCTTCATCCAGAAGGTATTAGGAAGCGTCTAAAGGCTGTTATTTCTGCTAAAGGAGGCTCAACTAAATATTGATGTGATATTTCTGTTGGGGTGCCCACATTTTTGCACCTGTCTAATTTCGTTTTTATGCATATTGCACATTTTCTTTTCATCCAATAAACCTAATTCCACTACTAAAATATTACTGTGTCCTTCAGTTATTTGATAGATCAAAATGAAATTGCTGATCCAAACACCCAATGATTTATAAATGAAAATCATGGAAATTGTCAGGGGTGCCTAAACATTTGCATACAGCTGTATTTTGTGGCATTATGGATTTTTTAGTTTTTGGATACGGCTGTATTTTGTGGCATTATGGATTTTTAATTCTCGTTGGAATGACACCTCAAGTCACCCATCGGTCAGACCTTGAGTTGGGTATCAACTTAAATAAACAGCTGCACCCAGTAAACCCTTGTGAATATATCAAGGTGTTTTCTAATCAAATATATAGAGCATACTTAAAGAGTGCACGTTCAAGACCCCTCTTTCCTTGAGGTAAATGAAACAAGTGTTAACCCACCCACTAATCTAACAGATAGACAGA
Source organism: Umbra pygmaea (assembly GCA_016801145.1). Lineage (NCBI taxonomy): Eukaryota > Metazoa > Chordata > Actinopteri > Esociformes > Umbridae > Umbra > Umbra pygmaea. The sequence continues at coordinate 26,705 of JACXGM010000638.1, read as the reverse complement.
GAAGTTACTCACATCCACGACCACTCCTGCTCAGTTTGACAGAATTAAATATTCATGGGAAACTTTATCTTGAGTAATCCTTGAAAAACTCACTAAATATATCATGATGTGCAACTCTTCAAAAATAAATCCTCCTGGAATATTTGCCTTCAGGCTATCTTCGCAATGCTAATGAGTGACATAACTGAGCTCAAACAGTCAGAAAAACCATCAGTCAATTTCGAAACATATCTTTGTGTTGAGAAGGTTGATGGTAGAAGAGAGTATTTTCTAGAACGTTAGTGGGCCAGATTTAATCCCACTGGCTAATCCATTCTGGAAGCAGCATATTCGACCCTCAAGATCCCCTCAGAACACATAACCAAATCTGCTGGTATACCAAAACTTACCTGGACACCATTTATGTTACCTCAGATGGCATCAACTGGAATGTCAAATGTTGAAAAAAGCCCCTTAACAGCAGGTTATCAAACACAGAAAACCGGTAGGTGGCCATAACGATGAACTATGTCATACACGTCATACACACAAAGAAGAAGCAGATCAGCCTGTCGTTTACATAAGAACAGCACGTCAACACTCCACTAAAGTGCTTATTTATTGTTTATTTGGATCACCAGTAGCCTGTGCCGATGCAGCTCTCCCCAAGGCCAGTACACGTGCGCTGAGTTCTGGATAACAGTTTGAGTGGTTTCACATCAAGAGGATCAACTACACATCTGCCCCAAGCAGGAACACAAGGCCTGGTGCGTGACTGACGCCATCGCTCCGGGACACCATCGCCACAGAGACTCCGCCCTGGCAGCCAGGTGTCAAAACAACAGAGCAGGCGCCTGCCGCGCTGGTACAGTTACATTACTCAACCCAAACAGTGAACTGGTAAAACGGCCGTCTGATACACGCTGAGGGGGCTGAGGTGCAGACGCTCCGGGCGCTGTCTTCTAGCCCTCATGCAGAGCCGTGCTGTCTGTCAGACAGAGAACCTCACAATAATTACAGCCCATTATGGAAGATAGTTCTGTTCGCATCACACCTCGGTATCACCTTTCCTTTACGGTAGCAAGTACGCTGCATTTCACATGAATGCTTAAGCATTTAAGCTGTACCAATCTGTGATCCCAAGAAAAACATATCCATGCTGGAACAACCCGCTAGTACTGCAATATAGTCATTTAACTAGTGTCAGTGAATTTGTTTCCATGACTGTGAAGATACTGTTTCATGGAACTGTTATATAATTGATTACAATGAGTGGGTTGGCCATATACCTGTTGCACATGTTTTTAATGTAACTGACTGATTGACCTCTGAAAAAAATATATCACAGATTTTAGAAACAAGATTCAGGTGTGGTTTTAGAGTTTTCATGCCAATTTATGGTTTAGACAAAAAAGAAATTAGGAAAAAAAGAAAATATGTCTTTATTTGGGAGAATATTTTATATTTTATATTAACCAAATTTGTGAAGCATGGTAAACATCATGGCAGTAGCAGAATGAATTCAGAAGTATACAGAAGTATATTGGCTACCATTGTAAAAAAAGAAATGCCACCAGACTCATTGGCCGGCGCTTCACAAAGCAACAGAACAATGATGCGAAACACACTGCCAACATAACTAAGGAGTTCATCTGTGAAAAATTGGGACGTTTTAGACTGGCCAAGTCAATCCCTTGTTTAAGTCCAATAGAACATGCATTTCACTTGCTGGAAAGACTGAATTTAGAAACCACAAAAACAAGCAATAGCTCAAAATGGCTAGAGCAAAGTGTTGGAAAAGCATCTCAAAAGATAACACCCAATGGTTTGGTGGTGTCATTGGGTTGCACTCAACGCTGTTATTCCATGCAAGGGATTTGTCAGTAAATATTAGCTTTTATACCTCTGACATTTGCTTTCATTTGAAATGTCACATTTCTAATGCTCACAATAAATGGGGGGATGGAATTCGGAAGATGCTGTTATTGTTAGTTGGTAAACAATAGAAATATATTGAAATAAAGGTGACAGTCTATATGCCAAATTATCATTTTGGATTGTATTTTCTTATGCCTTGAGTATACAGCAAAAACAGACTTTTCTATCCAAACACAAAAACTAAGTACATAGGAAAAACCTCTGTAAACATTGAAAGACATACTGTCCAAACTAACTGAATAATGTGATAAATGTTGTAATGAATATAAAAACATTTTAAAACAGGCATTCTTCAGGACAACTTGAGAACACACACACTCCTATGGTGATTTCGCAGCAGGCCCACTTTGTACTGATTATTGGCCCCGCCCCAAATCTTCAGTCTTTTGCCTCTGGCCTATTGGCCCCTCCCCAACCAGAAGCAATTAGCCAGTGAAATGTCTCATTTTGGGTCACCCCTTGGCAAAGCTGGAGGCAATATGTAAGCCAAAGCCTGGATCAAACTGTAAGTGTACTTGCAACTACTGAGTTCAGTGGTAGACCCATATGCACTACCTGTAAATCACTATGGATTAAAACATTTGCTAAACCATAGTACAACATTTGCTAAACTATTGTAAAACAAATGTCAAACTGTACTAGTTACTCTGAGATCAACTCACAGTTGCCCAGATTGGGCTAATCTACTCCTGAACCTTGTTTCGTATTATGTGGTTCAATTGTGCAGGTGATTATAATTTAAATCGATGACTTGATTTAAAAGATCTTATTGCCTGTTTTGGAGATAATGTAGTATAATATTTATCCTGAAGAGATAAAAATGCGCTACAGGAATGTAGAGATTATGTTCAAGAGCCAAACACCTGCTGCGACGTACCGTTAATGTGGTCTGTGATAACGTGTGAACACTGACTTAAAATTAAATTCCCCTGTAATGTTTAACCCTTTCAGAATGTACCCCTTTTAAATGTTGTTGTCATCAAAGACTAGAGAGGTGTAATTCCAAGTGTCACAAATATTGCTTTCCTCAGAGCATGTCTGAACAGTCACCAAACCTTGCTTCTGAAATTTTATATAACCGTCAAATGAAGATCAGGGTTGGAAAAACCCCTGGTTATTGAATAAGAGGTGGCGTTTTTTCTCTCCTTCCAATTGGCAGTTTACTTTGGATTTGTGTGAGGGGATTAGGGCAAACAAGTCCAAACATTCCTGTGTAATTATTGATGGCTGTTAGTCCCGTCAGTGACACACACACACACACAGCTGAGTGACACGTCGCTGCTTGGACCATGAGGTTAGCCCAGGCCTCGGGAAAGACCCTGTCACTTTCTTGGGCCTCTCGCCCGAATCAAATCCAGCACCACATAGTGTATGTGATGATGGTATCCCAGCGCTAATACAATTCTGAATAACAGCACGTTTAAAAAAACTATAGAGTACTACTGTATCCTATACATTTTGAAATGGTGTTATTTCACACTGTGCTTCAAACCTTACAGTAATGACATTTGACTGTTTCTTAACTAGGCAGTTTGACTACGAACCAAATCTCATGTCTTCTATGAGGTTGTCTAGATGTTTTAAGATGACCACTGGAGTGCTTTCCTGACGGTTTACTCAGTCAGATACTCTATATCCACTACCGAGGGAATACTATTCCTGACATGGCTGCAAAGGCACACTGAAGCGAGAGTGATTGTCTGCATGAGAGAGAGGTGGCGAGGGCGGAAGAAAGGAAGCGATAGAGACAGATATCTAGATCATAGGTCTGCCGCTGAATGATTCATGAGGGAAGCATTTTTTAAAAAAAACGTCAGCAACAACAAAAACATTGAACTACTGCTTTCAAGATGAAGTATCCTGTGATCGACCCAAACATAATGGGATGTGGCTCACGCTCTCCACAAGTGCTTTCTTTGTTATTCTGGGAATACAAGCCTCCAGTTCACCTTAATTTACTTATTTTAACTTGTTTTATTCTCTGTATCTTTTTTCAGTTTGTTTATTTACATATCTTTATTATTATTTTTAATTGTTAAAGGTGCTATTTGTAGAATTTGTAGAATTTGTAGAATTTCTAGGGGGCCCGCCGCGTGGCATGGTGGGCTAAGTTGGATAAACCATGTGCACGCCCCTCGCCATCCCACAGATCTGTCCAAGGAGTTGCAGAGCTGCTGACAAGGCAGGGTTTGTGGGAAAAAAATAATATATATCTTGATGCAGTTGTGCTCATAAGTTTGCATACCCTGGCAGAAATTGTGAAATTTCAGCATTGATTTTGACTATAACTGTTCATGCAAAGAATCTGTTATGTAAAGATTGCACTCATATGAAGCCATTAATTATTACATAGTTGTTTGGCTCCTTTATAAACCATTCTGATAACAGAAATCACCCAAATGGCCCTGATCAAAAGTTTACATACCCTTGAATATTTGGCCTTGTTACAGACACACAAGGTTAAAATGGCAATTAAAGTTTAATTTCCCACAACCGTGGCATTTTAAATTGCAATTAGTGTCTGTGTATAGTGAGGGAAAAAATTAGTTGATCCGATGCTGATTTTGTACGTTTGCCAACTGACAGTCATATGATCAGTCTAATATTAATAGTAGAACAGTGAGAGACAGAATAAGAACCAAAAGTTTTTAATTGATTTGCATTACAATGAGTGAAATAAGTATTTGATCCCCTCTCAATCAGCAATATTTCTGGCTCCCAGGTGACTCTTAAACAGGTAACGAGCTTAGATTAGTGCTCCTAATGTCAACTTGTTACCTGTATAAAAGTCACCTGTCCACAGAAACAAGCCATCAATCAGATTCTAAACTCCCCACCATGGTCAAGGCCAAAGAGGTGTCCAAGGATGTCAGGGACAAGATAGTAGACCTACACAAGGCTAAAAAACGGCTACAAGACCATCGCCAAGCAGCTTGGTGAGGTGACAATTGTTGGTGCGATTATTCGCAAATGGATTAAACACAAAATAACTGTCAATCTCCCTTGGTCTGGGGCTCCATGCAAGATCTCACCTCGTGGAGTTGCAATGATCATGAGAATGGTGAGGATTCAGGCCAGAACTACATGGGGGGATCTTCTCAATGATCTCAAGGCAGCTGGGACCATAGTCACCAAGAAAACAATTGGTAACACACTACGTCGTGAAGGATTGAAATCCTGCAGCACACGCAATGTCCCTCTGCTCAAGAAAGCACACGTACAGGCCCGTCTGAAGTGTACCAATGAACATCTGAATGATGCAGAGGAGAACTGGGTGAAAGTGTTGTGGTAAGATGAGACCAAAATCGAGCTCTTTGGTATCAAGTCAACTCGCTGTGTTTGGAGGAGGAATGCTGCCTATGACCCCAAGAACACCATCCCCACCGTCAAACATGGAGGTGGAAACATTATGATTTGGGGGTGTTTTTCTGCTAAGGGGACAGGACAACTTCACTGCATCAAAGGGATGATGGACGGGGCCATGTACTGTCAAATCTTGGGTGAGAACCTCCTTCGCTCAGCCAGGGCATTGTAAATGGGTCATGGATGGGTATTCCAGCATGACAATGTCCCAAAACACATGGGTGAGGCAACAAACGAGTGGCTCAAGAAGAAGCACATTATGGTCCTGGAGTGGCCTAGCCAGTCTCCAGACCTTAATCCCATAGAATAAATGTGGAGGGAGCTGAAGGTTTGAGTTGCCAAATGTCAGCCTTGAAACCTTGATCACTTAGAGGATCTGCAAAGAGGAGTGGGACAAAAGTCCTCCTGAGATGTGTGCAAAACTGGTGGCCAACTACAAGAAATGTGGGTTTTGCCACCGAGTACTAAGTCATGTTTTGCAAAGGGGTCAAATACTTATTTCACTCATTTGTAATTCAAATCAATTAATAATTTTTTCATGCATTTTTCTGGATTTTTTGTTGTTATTCTATCTTGTTCAAATGAACCTACCATTAAAATTATAGACTGATAATTTCTTTGTCAGTGAGCAAACATACAAAATCAGTAGGAGATCAAAAAAGAATTTCCTTAACTGTAGTATAGTCAATGAGATTGTTAGCTCTCACGTGGATGCACTAAGCAGCCTAAATACTGAGCCATGGGAAGCAGAAAAGAACTGTCAAAAGACCTGTGTTATAAGGTACTGGAACTGCATAAAGTTGGAAATGGATATAAAAAGATATCCAAAGCCTTACCAATGCCAGTCAGTACTGTTCAACCACTTATTAAGAAGTAGAAGATTTGGGGATCATTTATATCAATCCAAGGTCAGGTAGATCAAGAAAGATTTCAGCCAAAACTGACAGAAGAATTGTTCAGGATACAAAGAAAACCCCACAGGTAACTTTAGGAAACATACAGGCTGCTCTGGAAAAAGATGGTGTGGTTGTTTCAAAGAGCACAATACAACAATACTTGAACAAAGTTGCCAGAAAGAAGCCTTTACTGCGCCAGTGCAACAAAAAAGCCTTGCTGAGGGTGTGTGAGCTCTAAAGGCACGGGGAACCTTGTGAAAATTGATGGCAAGATGAATGCAGCATGTTATCGGACAATACTGGGAGAAAATTTGCATTCTTCTGCATGAAAACTGTACATAGGATGCTCTTGGACATTCCAGCATGACATTGACCCTAAGCACCAGGCCAAGTTGACCCTCCAGTGGTTACAGCAGAAAACGGTGAAGGTTCTGGAGTGGCCATCACAGTCTCCTGACCTTAATATCATCGAGCCACTCTGGGGAGATCTCAAACATGCGTTTAATGCAAGATGACCAAGAATGCTTCCATGATCTGGAGGTGTTATGCCAAGACAAATGGGCAGCTATACCACCTGCAAGAATTTGGGGCCTTATAGACAGCTATCAGAAACAACTGCACACGGTCATTGATGCTAAAGGGGTAATACACCATATTGAGAACTGAGGGTATGCAGACTTTTGAACAGGGGTCATTTCATTATTTTCTTTGTTGCCATGTCTTGTTTTATGATTGTGCCATTCTGTTATGACCTACCGTTGAATATGAAAAACTTTGTTTTGCCTGCTCAATACCAATAAACATAATGCCAATTATCCAGGGAAATGCAAACTTTTGAGCACAACTGTATTTAAAAAAATCTGAAAAAGCAACGTATCATGATTCCCTACCATATGCAATACTTTGTTAAACACAAAATTGTACACTGGGAACCTTTAAATTAATCAAGGCTTTAAATACATTGTGATTGCCACCAGGTTTTTCTGCTGGAATAGATATCACCTAAACACTTTGGATGCATTGTATCTCTAGTTTTTTATCAGCTGGTCATCCGCACATGTTAAAATATTGATTTGCTCTGAAAGAATAATATGCTGTTGTAAGCTTCACCCGGCACACCTCTGGTTACCCCTTAGAGGCTGGAGCTTCTCAGGGTTTCTTCCTAGGAAGAAGCATAGAGCCCTGTATTGCACTGCTGGTTTGCTTCTAATGCTAATCAGGGTTGGGCCTGGTTAGTCCCTGGATGGGAGGCCAGTGCTGCTGGAAGTGGTGTTGGAAGGCCAGTAGGGGCCACTCTTCCATCTGGTCTAAAGATCTTTCCCAAAGCCCCAGGGCAGTGATGGAGACATCTGCCTTGCGTAGGGTGCCGTCTTTCGGATGGGACGTCAAACGGGTGTCCTGACTCTCTGTGGTCATTAAAAATCCCATGGCACTTATTGTAAGGGTAGGGGTGTTAACCCCGGTGTCATGGCCAAATTTTCAACCAGGCCTCACTTCAATCATGGCCACCTAATAATCCCCCTCCTTTCTAATTGGCAAATATAACTACTCACCTCTCCACCTGATAGCTGATGTGTGGTGAGCGTTCTGGCGCAAAATGGCTGCTGTGCATCACCCAAGTGGGTGCTACACATTTGTGGTGGTGGATGAGGTGGGCTTTCCCCCTCACTGTGTAAAGCGCTTTGGGTTCCTTGGAAGAAAAGCGCTATATAAGTCGAATGCATTATTATTATTATTATTTCATTATTAGGAAACTTAGACTGCTACACCATCTCTGCAAACTTGTTGCTTGCTTTTGAGCATTTAGGCTAGGTATCTGTATAAACATTTTGTGACAACTGCTGTAAAAAGCGCTCTGTAAATAAATGTAATTGATTCATCTTTTCGTTGACTCTACATTGATCGCCATTGTATTTGTATTTTGAAAACGGAAACTACAGAACAGCAACCTAGAGTCAATTAAATCCTTTAGAAATGGTTTAACCTTGAAATGTTATAATAGGCCATGTTCAGAGTTATCAAAGACAAACTCTAAGACAGGTGTACAAAGGCCTATTCACTGATCTACCATGAATACATCTAAAAACCCAGTTGTTTCGTGTGTGTGTGTGTGTGTGTGTGTGTGTGTGTGTGTGTGTGTGTGTGTGTGTGTGTGTGCGCACGCACGCATGTGTATATATAGAAAAAACACAGGACACATCAGCTGTTTTTCTAAGAAGCCCAGCACTTCCTTTTAGACAGTAAACATGCGTAAAGGATAATAGTGCTGTGTGGGGAGGAGAGGAACTTAACAGCTCACTGGGAAGAACAAATAGACAGACGCTAAACTAAACACAGGGACGGCCCGCTGGTTACCCCCACACACACCCTTCCCTCACCATCCCCAAATCCAATCTGATTTGCCCCAGCCCAGGCAGGTTAGAGAGAATTTAATAAAGTCCTCAAAGGTGATGTTGATTTTCTCCAGTACCCCCAGCCTCCGATCTCCTATCCAAACTCATCTGCCCCCCACCACCAGGAGGCATAGTGTAAGCACACCTGCAGGGCGGCAGTCGAGGTTTAGCGCCTGTAGGGTAGGTGGCCTTCCACAGTCAGTTAGCTTAGCATTAGCATCTCTACGGGGGCTAATGAAGTGCTAATTGTCTGAGTGACAGTCGGAGGCCTTACAGTAAGACACTGCTGGCTGATCTGTTTACACTAGGTAGATAAGATACAATAGGCTGGCAGATTAGGGGCTGGCCCAGACGGTTTGAAGAGCTAACATGTCTGTATAAGACAGGAGAAGGTCTCAGTGATACAACTGATCTCCTGCTTCCTTCACGCCGTTTGCTTTCCAGATAGAAGGATTGGCCATACGTAGAGAAGCTCAGGTAGATATCATTTACAAAACTGCCTCTACCTCCCTACTTAAAAAGCTAGACGTAGTCTATAATTGTGCCATCCGATTTATTACCAATGCCCCATTTAACACCCACCACTGCGACCTATATGCACTAGTGGACACACTCGGCGCCTGACCCACTGGTATCACCTTATTTACAAATCAATACTAAGACTAACCCCCCCTTACCTGAACTCACTCATACGTAGAGAAGCTCAGGTAGATACTGGAGGTGTTTCCTGAAGAGGCTTTCTTTTTCTTTTCTTTTTTTACTAGCAGTCAAAGTGTTTTACCACTGATAGGTTGAATGCTGGGAGTGCATACCTTTTTGGTATTTTGGGCTTTTCAGAGATGTTCTACACATAGTTCATGTAATCACACCTGCATTACGGGAGGATACAGGGCCAAGACACTCCACTACCATAATGGTTCCATACAACTCAGACATCAACAAACTGTAGATAGTAGAGAGGAGAGGAAAACAGATGGAAAACATCACAAAGTGAGAGAAATAAAGAGAGAGGAGAGGCTGGTGAAGAGCACGGGTTAAAGGTTAAGTACACTGTAAAAATAGAATGACTCAAACACTGTGATTGTGTAATGGAACCATGATGAGTAGTGGACCCAACATGAGATCTGTTGGTTGGAGGGTGTTTGAATGTAAACCCAGTGTCATTGTTTCGATACACAGAAAGTGTTTTTAAAAAAGGATAGAAGTACTATGAAAAATCCAAAGTGGTTCTTCAATCTGAATATTGGTGGTTTTAAGAGAGTGTTGTGAAAACACTTTTTGGCATTTCAGTGCATTTGAAAAGGCAGCCTCAAACACACAAAAACAATGTTAGGCTTAGAGGCTCTTGTAAATAAAATGGTTTAGAAATGCAAATGTTTATGGGCTGAATACTGACAATACTTTTGTAATACAAGCTCCATTTCGTTTTGACAGATACAGCAGGAAAAGATAAAAGCTCTGCTCCAGCTCAACAAAACCCAGTGGACTCTAAACAGTTGATGTCGAGATATGTGTCTTCTGAAGCCAAGCCAACGCCCCTTGAATGGTCCTTAAATCAAGAGTGACTCTTCCATGCCAGAAGGAACACAATTTGTCTACCTTGATTAATTTTGTAGGCCCCACAGCCACAACAACAAGGAGTCGCTAGAGTGCAACGAGGCGATGCCACGTAAAATATTTGATTACTCACCCCCTAAACCTGTATGGAGCTGGCTAAATGCAATGCCCTCCCCCTTAGGACCCCTGGGCCAATCAGTGAGCAGCATGTGAGCCCTGCTTCCCCCGTGACACAAGAGATTGAAGGCATTGACTTTATTTCTGTGCCCATTTACTTGCAAATATATGTACTCTTTGCCCAAGCAATTTCGCAGCAACTGCCACAAAAATATTCTGGGATGAATTTAAATCTAACAAACAAAACACACATTTATTAAGAAAATTAAAGCTAGATTGTGGGACATGTTTATATTAATCAATGTCCGTTACATTCAAGCCCTTGCCAATCCAGTTTATACAATGGCCGCCAGGTAAATCTCTCTGTATTGAACAGTATACAGAGTTTTTCAATCTGATGTCTGTGGCGACATTCCCACACCGGCGCACCAGTAGTGATGCCATAGAAATAAATAAATAAATATAGAATGGCCATTACAATTCAAAACAATGTAGCAGAATAGTCAGAGCGGCAGCCATTTTTATCTGCACCATTCCATTACAAAGATCTAGCAGCCTACTTCCGCATTAAAACGATTTGCAGCCAGTCGTGAACTCACTAGTTGTCTGCCTTGTTTAGTGAAGAGGAATTGGAGAGTGCTGAATTCAATTGGTTATAATTCTATTTGTAAGTCATCAAAATATATTCAATAAAAGCTAATATTACAATACTGAAACTCTCAAACTAGTGAGTGCGACACACTTTACGGCCCCACTGACACGTGTTGTCACCGTGACATCTAACAACAATCGCCATTTTGTTGTGTACTAATCGAATGAACACAGTTCAATGGCCTTTCTTGTCATTCTATTTCTATGAGTGATGCATTTTAGGTCAACCCGCAAAGATTGTTTACCAGAGCTGAAGAGGTTGAGCAACAGTTGCACAAGTAGGATAATGTTAAGCTGGATTCACACCAGGCCCGGCAAACTGGTTGCATTGTGGCGGAAGTCCATTCATTTCAATAGGAAGCAATGCGCACAGATGCGGCAAACCTACCGGTTACGGCAAAATGTGGATGCGGTGCGGCAGGTGTGTCGCAAGATTTGAAATTATCCAACTTGTGCGGTGCTTTGCCGTACGGCACCAGAAACGGAAGAGCTAATATGTCGCTTTCACCTATGGGTTTACGGGATTGCAAGACAAGCTTTGACAGCTCAGTAGATAGTTTTCGTATTGTCAATCAATACTAAACTGAAAAAGCTCCTGCCAGTCGCCTTGCTGGAGGAGGACAGTTGTATGCAACGTTGCCTACCATCTCGTAAATGCTGAAGATTAATTACTATGTTGGCAATGGCAATTTATTTATATAGCATGATTTAATACAACTCACGTTGTCCAATGTGTTTTACAGTAGCTGAACATACACAAGAGACAACAAATACAACACATTACAAATAGAAAATGTAAAAACAATACCAGAGAAATGAGCCTCAACATTCGAAAATTCACAATGAAGAATATTGGAAGGGTGCTTCAAGATGTATTAAACGCTTTATCAAACAAAAATGTATTTAACTTTGATTTAAAAATAGATAAAGAAGAGGCAAGTCTAATTGAAACGGGCAGGTTTTTCCAGAGTCTGGGGGCAACTACAGAGAAAACGCGGTCCCCCTACACTTTAATCTTGTTTTTGGGATAGACAGGAGACTCTAATTTGATGACCGGAGTGATCTAATTGGATCGTGCTTAGTCAGAAGGGCAGACAGGTAGGGTGGAGACATACCATTTAAAGATTTATAGACCAAAAGTAAAATTTGAAAAACCACTCTATGCCGCACTGGCAACCAGTGTAAGGAACGTAAAATAGGGGTGATATGCTCCCGTTTTCATGCACCCATCAGAAGTCTAGCTGCCGCATTCTGCACTAATTGAAGTCAGGCCATAGCTGAAAGACTAAAGCTGGATTTCGGTGTACAAGTGTGGCTGCATTACGATGCCGTACAGTGATTGTTTTTGCCGTGCAGGGTCTGAATCCAGCATTACAGCAACTAGGAGTATGGCGGAGTCTACAAGAAAAAATACACGAAGCATTTAAAAAATCATCTCTGAAGCTCCAGATGAAAAATTATTTCGGCGTTTAGACAAATTATTAGTCTAAAAGAGAAAGCGATCTATGGTTAGGCATATGTCAAAAACGCACGTCGACAGTGTTTGCGTAATTACTCTCACTGTCAGAATGGGTAGACAAATGTTCCGCACTTCAGCTTTAATTAAAATAATTTCAAGCACTTTTTAATTTCATTTTGCCAAAATGTTAACTTTAATAATAGGAAGGGCTTTTTTGCTATTGTTTGTTACAAGAGTTCAGCTGCATGGAGTAAGTCAATGTTAAAAAACAACTCACCAGATTCACCAGACGTAGGGCCTATTTAAATTGTGAATGTTGTCAAAAACAACGTTCACGTAATTTGAATAATAATTTCCATACTGGTTCAATTTACATTATGTCTCGTGGCGGCAATCGCGAGGTTGTGGTTTTGTCATGAAATGTTTTGCAAGACGTCTCGAACTGATGTGTTAGCACTTTGCATATAGAAACCAGATCAGCCAATGGATCTACATGTGAACATTCTGACAATGTTCTCCGTTCTGACCTTGTAAAATAAAGGGATAAAAATAAAATAGTTAAATTGTAAAAGAAATAGGTCCTTGAAAACTATTGTTTGTATTATGGCTACATTTTAAAGTAGTCCTATAGGTGAAAATAGGCCATAGGAAGATGGTCATTTTGAAACAATCATTTTTTGTTGTTGTTCTGATTCGTTGTATATCTTATTCTTAAAACTTTTGTCTAGGGAACTAACATTGAGCTGGCTGGGTCCTCTCTAAATTTCTGAATTTTGCAATAACTAGATAGCTCCGGTGTGTCTTAGCTCAGGGACTTTTGATTTATGCACTGAATCAAATTTGTGTTACACACCAGTATATTTGTGTTAAATCATACATTTAAAAAAGATGGAATGACCAATTAGAGTAATCGGTTAAGTAAGCGAGCAGCCCAAAACAAGGAGAAGAAGACAGCCAAAGCCCTACCTGCATTTACATCATAGCCGCAGCTCTTCTAAATCTCCTTATGAAATCTACTCATGCTACGGGTAATTACAATGAACAACTTCATATGGCACGTCTGCCTGGCTCCAAGATAAGGCAGGCCAACGCGTGGCACCTACTCCTGCGCTTTGGAAGAGAAAATCCTTTATCTTATCTCCATCTTGGCAGAACAACCGGCTTCTGCCCAATTCCGCCCTAATCTTCTGCGTAAACAATACTGATATTTCACCACTGCAGCAGAAAAAAAAGAGAAAGAGAGATGGAGGGAATAAATGAAGGAGCGAAGCGGTGCGGCTGATAACATCACTCATTTACAAAGCTCACCTCTTCTGCCGAACCCCTGGCCCGCTCTCAAGTCATTTATTCTGCTGAACACTACCTCTGCCTCCAAGCGATCCATAGATACACACAGTTATACGCTGTTTTATTCCGTTTTGTAAAGCCTATGTATGGGCTGCTGATACACGTCTGCCAGATCAGTCTGGTGTTATGACCCGCTGGATGTTTCTACGTGGATCGAAAAACGGCTAACTGTTCTTTGGATTTCGACAACTTCCACATTGAATTATGGTAGTGCTGTGTCTGGCGGTCAACGTTATAATGGTGAGTTGGAGGGTTACACTTCTCTACAGAAACCAGCCTGGTTTAACTCTCACATTTTCCCATTTTTCTTTTTTGAATCCCTCTCTCTTTACCTCTCTGTCTTTCCAACCTCTTCTCTCCTTTCCTGTCGCTTTCTCTCGTACCTTTGTCTCGCTGCCCTCTGTCAGGAGAACCCTGCCTCAGCCCGTCGATGGAGCTGGATAACCCTCAGGCCTGTGGGGAATAGAAATTAACTGGATTTAATCAGTCACACGCACACCTCTGTCGTCCAGGTGACATTAACCCGATTTACACCATCCTCTTACATGTGTCCTTCATCCTGATCCTTTCTGTAACTTGACCGGATCTTGTCTGTTCACAATTGTCTACACCTGTTTCAAAATGAGAGCACAATCAGAATTTGGACATTGGCCATCTGTTAGAGCCACGTAGAGGTTTGGTTAAAGAGACGTACATGCATATAGTACACCACCAATGTCAAACACTGATTAGTCAAGGACAATGTGTTCTGTTACACCAGTGGTGGTGTGCTAATTTACTGATTAGGAAAATCAGTCCAAATACACCATGTTCAATGCCTGCGTTTACACCGGCTGCCCGAATCTGGTCGTTTTTCTTGAAATGCCACACGTGTCCGATGGATAAATTATCTAAGAAGGATCTAAGAGTGAGGAATGCTCACTAACATGGATGCAAAGAAATTTGTACACAGAATTTGAGAGTAATATACCATAAAAATTTGTGTAAGGAGAATTCTGGAATCTTTCATTTAAACTCATGAACCATGAGCAATAGTTTCAATTTATGTTTAGTCTAGTTGGAGCCCACGGAGCAAAATAATAAAAATAATATTTTAAATCTTCTCTTTGTGCAGAACCACGTCTCCAGTCCCCCTGTCTCAGTTCTCACAGATGTTGTGCCAGGGGACTAGGGTCTCTCTGTCCTTTCTCAGTCCCCACTTACTGTACATGTCATTGGTTTAAGTCACGGAGACAAGAGACAGTTTATATATTCGTTTTTGGGGTCAGAGTTGTAACGAGGTACTAGACCCAAGATACGCCCTCTAATGTTTTTGATGTTATGTTGATCCTAGGAGGACCCAAACCCTTGGAACATGCTTCAGGACCATGTGGCCTGTTGACTCCTTCCTGTCCAGATCCTGGTCCACCTCACTGTGCTGGTGCCCACGTCACTGCTGTTGTTGATCACGTTTTCACCTGGTGACTCCAGCCTTACCTCTCCCATTATCCCTGTCCAAGAACACCAAATTGTGCAGATGCTACATAAACACTATGGTCACAGCCCACCCATATCTCCATTATGGACACTAATTGAACACTGATGAACAAAATGACCTTAATACCATGGGCTGTGTACCTTCAGATTCCCCACCTGGTACAGCCAGACGAGGACTGGCCACCCCCTTGAGTCTGGCTTCTCTAGGTTTCTTCCTAGGTCCCACCTACTAGGGAGGTTTTCCTAGCAACTGTGCAGTGTGCATCACTCGTGTTGCTGGCTCTTGGGTGTTTTAGGCTGGGTATCTGTCAAAGCGCTTTTTGACAACTGCTGTTGTAAAAAGGACCTTATAAAATACATTGAATTGATTGATTGATGTGACGTTTTAACCAAAAACATGGCTTTCTAACACCTTTTCATCTTTTATTTAATGTATTTTAATGTAATTTCAGCATTCATTACACAGTGGAAGACCAACACCTCTGTAGCTAGTGTTAGTTATTGTGTTGCAGGATGCATATAGACAGATAGTTCAAATAAGATTCATTTTCCCCCAAATTAGTCACCAATCAGATCAGCACTGATCTTATGTGAAGAGATCAATTCCTGAAGATATTGCATTCACTTTTTATTCAGCGCAAGTATGTTCTAATAGATATTTCCCCATAACAGAGTTGAGTTCAGGTTCAGAGGAATGTTTAGAACAGGTGTTTTCCTAAGCTAGCAGGGTCGTGTTTCACTGCAAATCCATCATGGCCTCTACTGACTGTTTTCAGAAGAGGGATTATTTCTGACCCGATCTACTACAAAACAAGATTAAGAGGACAGTATCATGTCTGATTGTCTGCTACAATAGCCACAACTGTGAAACAAGTCGCGTTGGCGCAGGATCACACACAGGACATACGTGGTTATCAGGACGTGGACTAATCTCTGCTTTTACAGACCACAGGAAACAGTAAACCAATTTTGACCAACTGTGATAAACAATATAAGCCACAACTCTCCTGTAGGTAGCTGGAACACGACAGTTGATATATATATGGGTGGGTTATTCATATCTGTACATGATATAGCTGTTATTTGTCTGGATATTCTATATTGGGTTTCCAAGATGTCTGTCTGTTTGTGTAGGTGTACGTTGGTGTCTCTGTTAGTGTGCAGGTGTGTATCTGCAAAAGGTTTGTGTCTATTTATTTTAGTTTGTGAAAACAACTCACCCAATCACCATGGTACCATACGTTCCCTGCACTCAGATTTTACTAGGATGTAGGAACTAAAGTTGTTTGCCACACACAACAGAGAAAAATAACACGTCAGTATTGTGTAGGGCAGACATAACGTCTAGTGCTACAGGGTTTCCTCAGAGGACAGGGATCCTGTAAAGAGATCGAGACACGACAGGCTTACCACAGAACAGGCAACTCCCTGGACAAAGAACCATACAGAGATGAAGTAATCTGTGCTCGGCTCTGTGACCTGCATGAGTCAGACTGCCTTGTCTATCTCCAGACATGACTCAGCGATCACTTAACCAAACCATAATTGGGACAGAGACACCGCTTATGCCTCTCCCAGAAGATGGGTATTGTACTCTCATCCTAAAACCCTGGTTAGTTTGTCAGTTTTTAAACAGGATCACAACTCGTCTATGAAGTTCTCTGAGGGATTTGTCAAACGCTGGTAGTAGTCTGTGTGTGTAATGGTTGTTTCTATTTCCTGGCATAGCTTTAACGTGCAGCAGTGCCGTGTTCTGATCTGGAGTGGGCAGCTGGCTGACCCAGGGATGAGGGGCACAAGAGTTGAAGAGAAGCCCTAAAAGGAGAGTGTGGGGCAGTCTTTCACTGGCTGTCCTGCTTGTCAAAGATGGAGCCTGGGCCTTGAGGTGAGGGACAGAAGAAGATCTCCGACCAGAGAGAAATTATGAACACAGATCCACAATGCCACCACTTACACAATGATGTTTAAACCCACAACACTACCACTAACACAATGATGTTTAAACCCACAACACTACCACTAACACAATGATGTTTAAACCCACAACAATACCACTAACACAATGATGTTTAAACCCACAACAATACCACTAATGCAATGATGTTTAAACCCACAACACTACCACTAACACAATGATGTTTAAACCCACAACACTACCACTAACACAATGATGTTTAAACCCACAACACTTCTAACATGATGTTGTGTAACCACACCCCCACCTCCCCTATCCTTTCCTCTCCCTAACCTGTCCTAGATGATCACAGTCACAGAGTAGAGCGCTACGAACAGTCCAGGACAAGCAAACACACACAAATTGAAACATCATCCTAAACAAACAAACAGCTAACAAACAAACAATCAGCCAGCCAATGCAACGAGCCAGCACTCAGTCAGTCCTGAGGACTCATTGGCTTGGATTCAGCTCTGGGTAGCTTTTAGCACAACTAGTGAAACACTACAACACTGCCCTCTCATGTAATACATCTTCTTAGCCAGGTCCAGGAGTCTTTCAACTACAGTATGTGATTCAATCAGGACAAACTCTGTAAACGTACATTTTTTTCATACACTGACAGTTGCAAAATACCTAAATACTTGACTAACACACTCTCTCTATGTATCCCTCTCTCTTCCTGTCTTTCTCTCCTTGTAAAAATTGTTTGCTTGTATTTTCACTCTTTCTGTCTCATTCTTTTTTCACCCCTCTCTATATCTTGCTAACTCTCTCTCACTCTCTTTACATCTTGCTGGCTCTCTCTGATTCTCTCTGATTCTCTCTGACTCTCTCTGATTCTCTCTGATTCTCTCTGATTCTCTCTGATTCTCTTTGATTCTCTCTGATTCTCTCTGACTCTCTGTAAATCCCTCTGGCTCTCTCTGGCTCTCTCTGTCTCTTTCTGACTCTCTTTGACTCTCTTTGACTCTCTCTCTGTCACTCTCTGTCACTCTCTGTCACTCTCTGTCACTCTCTGTCACTCTCTGTCACTCTCTGTCACTCTCTGTCACTCTCTGTCACTCTCTGTCACTCTCTGACTCTCTCTGACTCTCTCTGACTCTCTCTGACTCTTTCTGACTCTTTCTGACTCTTTCTGACCCTTTCTGACTCTCTCTGACCTTCTCTGACTCTCTCTGACCTTCTCTGACTCTCTCTGACTCTCTCTGACTCTCTCTGACTCTCTCTGACTCTCTCTGACTCTCATTGATTCTCTGACTCTCATTGATTCTCTCTGATTAGGAGTTGCAGTAAAGGAACAGTTAAGTTTCCCTATTGGGCTTGATGGTTTTACTGGCAGGGAGAATATGTGATTAGGGACATGACGCTGTTCTAGTGAGTTAATAACCAGGCCAGGCAGCCCAGCAGAGCTAGATGACAAGACATGGGCTCGCTGCCTTAGTCTGGTGGAGAGAACATGACTATTAGTAAATTATTCACGTCACTGCATGGTAGACGAGGACGAGCAGGAAGAGACAGAGAGAGCAGCCATCCAACCAGTCAGCCAGTCCGTTGTCTCCTGCCAGTATTTAAACTCATGGTATTAAAATTCTCCCAGAGAGACGGGAGAAAATCTGCTGTAATACCCCCGCCCCCAAACACATATCTCTCCTTTTCTTGGTTTATCAGCACCCCTCCAAAAAGAGAACCTGGCTGAACACTTTAATATTTCAACATCTAAGTGAGGGTGACAGCCTCTCCTTGTGTCATTCCTCCCTCTCTAGTAGAGTTATCAGGGCCCTGCTCTAAACCTACCCAGCTCACCCCTAAACCATCTCTGTCCTATGCTGGGTACATACTAAAAGATTTTTTAAATCTTATAAGATTTTCTAAATGTGAGAGACCACAAACATGAGGACAAAAAAATCCTAGATTTATTCGTTTTGCTCGTTTTGCCCTCTGTAATAACCTAACTCATCCCTGTCCTACCCTAACCCAGCCCTCTGTAATAACCTAACTCATCCCTGTCCTACCCTAACCCAGCCCTCTGTAATAACCTAACTCATCCCTGTCCTAACCCAGCCCTCTGTAATAACCTAACTCATCCCTGTCCTACCCTAACCCAGCCCTCTGTAATAACCAACTCATCTCTGTCATATCATAACCCAACCCTGTCCTACCCTAACCCAGCACTCTGTAATATCCTAACTCATCCCTGTCCAACCATAACCCAGCCCTGTCCTACCCTAACCCAGCCCTCTGTAATAACCTAACTCATCCCTGTCCTACCATAACCCAGCCCTGTTCTACCCTAACCCAGCCCTCTGTAATAACCTAACCCAACCTAAAGTAAAAAAAGAGGTATATCACCTCACAAGCTGCCAGTCTGCAGTGGCATGATGGGAAGCCAGGAAGTGATATGTTCTTGGTACAGCAGGGCGGAGCCACAGCCCAGACTCAGTTACGTCATTGGCTGAGGGTTAAATTCCGAGCCTGACAACCCGTCACCTTCAATCTCTCATCACACTCCTGTTTGTGAGAGTACAGTAGGTGGGTGGATGTACAGAGCTGGAGATGGAATCAGCCCTACACACAGACAGGCAGAAAAAGTCAAATTGTCAGATACATGTACGCCATTGATGGGATCCAACCTGAATGTGTAACGGACTGCAGGTCAGAGTCCAAGATGTATAGTCAACATGTATGTGTGTCAGTGTACAGTATCTGTTAGATGTATAGCCAACATGTATGTGTGTCAGTGTACAGTATCTGTTAGATGTATAGCTCTACTCTTGGTGAGCTGAATTATAGAGCATGTTATTCAAGGTAAAGAGACTGGAAGAGGTTGCAATATGTCTGTTCATAGACACTATGATACATCTCAATTATTCATTCATCTGTATTCAACATTCTGTCCATGTATTGCAACAACAACAACATATTGACATCCAAACTGAGAGTGTATACTCACGAAATATATAAGCTTGCTATATTTTCACAAAGATTAAATAAATCAGTGGATTATTTTGTGAAGTCTATAAAAAAGGAAAATATAAATAACACTTCATGTTTGTGAAATAGACAGACTTGAATACACACACCACACAAATGCACACAAGGTAGCAGAATTGATAAAATAATTTACTCCTCTCTATTATGCTTCAATGATATTGATCCAATAATTTTGTTAGGATTCAAACCCTGAAGAAAATGCTAAAATGGTCTTGCTTTACTTAAGCATGTCCTGTAATAGCGTTCTTATTGATTGTGTCTTCTATCTTCTCGCTGCATGTAAACAACTCCTTTTCACAAGAACATAAAGGAACAGCACAAACCAGCGCTGCTTCGTCCCACATGTTTGTGTGTTCATAAAATTCTGAAATTAAGTAACTGAAGTGGCCCTGTGATCCAACTCCCGAGAATAGAAACAAATTGCAGGCACTCACTCCTGGCGTCATTTAGAAACGATTTGAAGATTACGGCAACTGAAAGGCAATTTGACCCCGTTTTTTCTAGCTAGGGCGTCAGTGGTTGATTTCCTTCCAGGGCATGGCTGCTGTAGAGTTTCTAAGTTGCTGAAAGCAGAGGACAGGACGAGAGGACACCAGAGTGTCTCCTTCAGATTTCAAAGGCTCTCTAGATGAACATCGAACACTGACAATGTACACTGTCCAGGGGGGGTCCGCGTGGCGTCGTGGGCTAAGTTGCTGCATTGCAGGACAGTCTACATCATGATAGTCAGTGGTTCGATCCTAACTATGGGTTCTTCCGGACCCCCAGAATGAGGCAGCGCAAATTGGCATAACGCTGCTCGGGATTTAGGCTGAATCATTTATCTTGCCATGTCCCTCCCCAGCGACTCCTTGTGTCCAGATCGGGCGCCTGTAAATTCAATAACGAGAGTATAGTTGGTGAACGTCATCATCCCGTGCATGATCTGACTGAAGGCCTCTGTGTTGGACGAGCAGTGAGAAAAGGACCGGCGGCTTGGCGACATGTGGATGGATGAACCAGGTGCATGTCCCTCACCATCCCACATCTGTCGAAATAGTTGAGAAGCTGCCGACAATCTATGCACTGTTCATAACACGAGCGGGGCATTAACCCTGTGCGCTAACAGTGGCCTGCCCTGCAAGCAGCCTCTGTGTGCATCGGGCTGTGTGTGTCAGTGGCCCCCCACGTTGACATCCGCAGGTCCAACACTGATCGTGGGCGAGAGAGAGAGGGGGGGGAGTGTCCCCTCAGAAATGCAGCTGGTGGCACAAAAGCGGTGCTGTGGGGATGTGACACCTCTTGTTTCTCCACACCGGCCTCAGCGAGGACACGGCTGACAGGCGTGTCAGACCCAGTCGCTGATAAAGCCCCCCTCCTTCGGCCTTATCCTGTGTGAAAGGCTTACAGGGAGAGGGAGAGAGGGAGAGAGGGAGAGAGGGAGAGTGGGAGAGTGGGAGAGATGAAGAGCAGAGTGACATTGCATCAACTCAGTTTCACATTCCTTTCACATTGATGCCCATCAAATGTTCATGCTGCTAATGTCCTTGACACACTGCCAGCCCCGACGCACACATCCATGTGTACAGTGAATGCATGTGCACTTGTACACACACAAGCACACAAAAAAGTGCCGCTCACCCAATCGCCTGTCACTCGCCCCCCTTGAAGGACAACAGCAAACATTTTCCAGTCAGATGGGGAAGAATCTACAATGCTTGGTCACCGTGACAGCACACAGATAATGTTTAAAACAACCCTACTTACCCCCTCCCGCCCCGACATTCGCAGACACAACTGCATGCGCTCACACACAAGCCAAACCCACACCGCCACTACCACTTCAAAGTCCCATCCACCCCCCCATCTCTTCCTCATCAATATTCATGCGTAAAGGCAAGCATCACTGGGAGTCATATGATTTGCATGCGATAAATAAATAAAAGAAGCCAATCAAGCTCTTCCACTGGAGCCTCGCAGCCTGCAGTGGGGGGGGGGGGGCGAGGCGCTGAGCTGGTTAAAATTGCATGACAATCGCTCGGGTTAAGAGACAGAGGAATCAACTGGGGGGGGGGGTAAAAATTGGACCAGACAGCGATTTAAAAAGAAAACGGTCATGAAAAAAAGAAAAGCAAAAGCAGAACAGACTCTTGGAGGGCCCCGGCGTTCGCTCGACACAGTAATGAATTTCAAATAAGTTATTCACTTCAGGAGTAAGTGGCTTGGCACACGGTCCTTACAGCTGGTTTGTTGAGATAATTGATTTTCAAATAGTTTGAAGTTGAGGGAGGCAGGCGGATGACAACTGCGACGGGGTTCCAGCCAATTCTGAGAGCTGTATCAGTTTAATTAGAACTTCCCCCGGCCTCCGACACGGCCTCTTTCCTATACGAATTAAAACATTTCTGTGACTTGTCGCCAACGCCACACTGATGAATTTTTCATGCCGACCCATCACCGTCACCGCCACTCTTCCCAGAGTCCTCCCCCACCTCACCCCACCATCGTCCTCGCTCAGGGCAATGTATGCTAGCTAAACTTCTTGCTCCTTTTCAATATACCGTCGACATGGCATGCAAGGCTGGGCTGGCTGACACAGATAACTCCGGGGACAGCGAAGCCATGGTTTGAATGAGATGCATTAGTGGCTGGATTGGAATTGGCAATGTAATTTACCTCAACTCCCTGTTTAATTTATATAGAGAGACGGGGACAGGGTCGAGCAGCCGGCAGGCTTTCATGCATATGCTTACAGAATGACAATCATAGACTCTAGAGCGAGAAAGAGGGGAAACGACAGGAAGACGGTAAGAGGGAGGAAAACAAAGATCGAGAGTGAGAAAGGGAGAGAGATGTGTGTCCGTCTCAGGGGACAAAAGTGTATCCGTCCACTGGAGGACAGATGGATGCGAGGCCTTGCCCATATCTCCAGAGTGCGCCTCTGTGCCCAGGTGAGCTGAAGTGGGTCAAGGGTATAATCTAATGTTTTAAGTGCTGGAATAGATGATATCCCAATTATTCGGATCTATTTCAAAGTAATTCAACCATCTTGACACACGTTGCCTTGGCTTGATTGTGTTTATAAATGACTGTAGTCAGTTTCCAGTCAGCTCCATAAGCTTGGAAAAGGCTCATTGTCTGACTGACACCAACAGGCTTTGGGCCCAAGCCCATGCAGTACACATAATTGGGTGTGGACCAAGAAGGTAATCTCCTGCCCCTGTTTTGTGCTTGATCATTGCTCCCTGTGTAAACTGGAGCAAAATGAAATCAAATCCAATGTCATTGAGCATTAAGAGGTGTTCAAAGTAGCAAAGAGAATGCGCTCTGTACAGACATGCACTTCCAGGCGTATTTCTGAGCGGACACACGCACACGACACTCTTGTCCGTGTTTAGAGAGGAGCTGCGAGTTTGTTTGTGATTCAGATTGACAGGGTTCTAAAGAAGTCCTGTGCTTACTGTAATTACAGGCACTTGAGAAATGCCCGGTTGGAGAAATGCACAGAGCGGGTAATCAACTCTCACACCTTACATTCCAGTCAAGATTAGCAACAGGCCTCTGTGTTGACTGGAATCCTATCTTGGGGGAGAAAATACACACCTGTCTGTCCCAAAGGCCTGTGTCCACACATCTCCATCTCCTGGGTCATTACTGGGCTGCTGATGCCCTGATCAGCACCAGCTTTGTCTGCAACAAACCCTCATTTACAGAAGCAGACTTCTGTAGCCCGGTGTCCGTGATCAAACCAACCACAGTTATTAGGTTTCACCAAAATCTCGTTAAACCGAACAGAAGCATATACAAAATATCTAGAATCAGTTCCTACCAGTTTGCCAAGTAAATGTGTCCTTTGCTACCAAATAAATACCTTAGGTAGAAAAACAGATACATAATCGGCCAATGAATACAATTATATTATGAACCTCTTTTTAATGATAACCCAATTGGTCCCATTGAGATCAAGTCCAGTGCTGTTCAGTGATGTGTGAGCGTGTGACCTTGTCAACATTCATAATTACACTCTAACAACCGTTTTTATTTCTGGGTCTCAGGAGGTGAAAATAATTTGAAAGATGTCTTTTCAACCACCTCACCTTGTCAGACACATCAGTACCAATCACAACGGTTTAAAATTTTCAGTAGGTTGTTTTGGGAGTATCATCTGCTATGTTTAAATACGCTAAACTCATCATTTGTTTGCTAGCTTGTTTCACCTTTCAAACAAAATGTATTCAAGGTCTTCAGGTATTTCAGTGAGAGATTGTTGGTAATCTATCGTCACATAACTGTGTGGTCGAGAATGAACTTCAAAGACAGCAAACAGAAAACAAAAAAAGGTTTGAAACGGTTCTTTGAGAGAAAATAACACATTCAGGTGTTCGTTCTTGAGGTGTTGGATAAGCCTATTGGAAACATTTTTTTTGATCAACCATCCTGATGTCTTGCTTGACTAAAGACGCCAGGTTTTTTTAACAGAACGTTCTATCGGCTAGTGGACTTACGTCATTAAACAAAGACATGTTGGGGATATATGCAATATGACCTGTGTGACCGGGTGCAAAACTCTGTCAGGGCCACTGCCAAGGGTAAGCTGGAGGGGCACGACCAACCTGGGAAAAAATGTTTTTTGTACCTTTTATTTATACAGAGAAAATTAACTGAGACATGTGTTTTTTACAGTTTACCCCTGTATTACAACAGAAAATATATAAAATATAAATATAAAATACAAACATTAAGAACCAATCACAACAATAAAAATATATTTTATCATATACATTTAAACTGCCTGCAATACACCAATTAGTTGTATTTTTAAGGAGCATATTTGAAGAACAATGAATCGCCTAACACATGTACGAATATACAGATACAACACATTAAAAAGGATTTTTGTGGAACATAAAATGTTAACTGTGCCAATATTAGTCTATGCACATCAGATAATTATTACCATTAACTGTAAAACCTAAGTAAAGCCAAAGTATATCAATATGTGATTCTTTAATTCTCATATTGACATAGTTTTCAACTAGTCGATATACTACAACAGCAAAAAAATTATTCCTGAAATTTTGTTGTAGCTTTTGGTTTTGGTGTGCCACCCCAAGATATTCAGTGGCCCCTCTGGTCCCCATATTAAAAAATTCTGGGGGCGCCACTGGACTCATGTTGTATGATGAAACAAGGTCAATTGCTACAAAGTGTCTGAAGAAATGTGCAACTCATTGGTGCGCAATTCGCCGTCTCTTTACCAGTAGCAGACAATTCAGTGCTCTGCCCAGGACATTTAATTACCTGAGCACACCCTAATCCCCAAAGACACCATTCCACGTCTCTCCCTGCACATTCATTTAAGCCCTAAACTACCAGGCTGCCATTTTACATTGCAGGCGCTGAGTTCTGGTACATTGTTCCACACCCTGCCCTCGCTGAATTTCCAGTGACAGCAGAGTTCCCGCTGGTCTTGGCCCGCAAGGGGGAAGACAGTTTCATTAAGTCGATCATTTTCTGCACACCTTGACTCTTTAAATGGAAGACTGTAGGACCGGGACTTTAAATTGGGGTACTAAAATTAAACGGAAGTGGCCGGCCTTGCAGTAGTATTGAATTCCTGCACGCCAGGGCGGTTTCTCCCAGAGTAGCAGTGTTTTCCGTCGCTAAACATGGCTTCCCACCCTGTCTCCTACCGTCACTAAGATTTTCCTATTATCATGCCACTCCATGCTACTACCATCATTTCTGTGTCCTCGTCTGCTTCTGCTGCCTCCCCTAAGATGAATGCAGCCTTTCTCAAAGTTCAAGAAGAGGAATTAATTATGCCCTTCTTGATCTTAAAACAATTATTATTATTGCATCTCTTCTTCGCAAAGCATTTCAACCCCTCCACTCGTTTGAAGTGCTGTAGGGGCTGATGACACTATTCGTAAAATAAAGAACATCTTATCGTTGCCACTTTTCACCCTGTTTTGGAGGTCTGTGGCCTACACTAGCGCTTAATTAACAATTAGCAAATCTCACAGATAATGTTTTCTCATTACAGAAGAAAATTTGTGATCATTCTCAGGGGCCTTGTGTTAATGACAGAGTTCACATTCAAATGAAGTAGCAAATAAAGGGGTCCTTACCCTATGAAACAGAATTGGGTGTTGTGTACACCAAACCAGCTGTATCCTACAGCAAAAATAATTCTCTGACGTGCTTAGTTGGTCGCTGGCTCTCTGTCAGCAGCACAAACATGGGGTCTGCATTCACACTCACACCTCCTGGCTTTTACACGGAAACCCACTTTTCCGACAGCTGTCTTGGGAGAAGTGAAGACATGTTCTCTGGACTGACTAGGCTACTCAGGTATCCTAATAGACTGGACGTTGGTCTTCATGTTCACGGGAGTAGTGTCACACTGCCATCAGGACATTTGGCCCTGACAGCTTCCATGTTACTGAAAAAGAGAACCCATATCAGCCATACCCCACACTGCAGCACTGAGAGAGAGAGAGAGAGAGAGAGAGAGAGAGAGAGAGAGAGAGAGAGAGAGAGAGAGAGAGAGAGAGAGAGAGAGAGAGAGAGAGAGAGAGAGAGAGAGAGAGAGAGAGAGA
>JACXGM010000637.1:52457-68015 GCA_016801145.1 Umbra pygmaea | reverse complement strand
GACAGGCAGTTAGGCCTAGAGTTGTAATGAAACTCGCTTTGCATAATTGTTATTTTGAATAATTTGATTAACACAATATCATAAACAACAGGGAGGGTGCACAATTTTATAAAACCGAAAGCTAAATCCTGGAAACAGTGATTTTCAGCATCTTCAAAAGATTCCACCTCAAGCCAAAATGCGTCATGGGCCAGGTTTGGAGAAAAACGTCCTGAGGCAATATTCATGTGTTTGAGGTGCGGGCGTCGTCGGCATGCGTGACGTGAGCTGAAGGTATTGGGAGTGTCTGTTGTGAGTTTAGGGGGCACTTCAGCCAGAGCTGAGTGGGTGTGTGTGAATGATTGAGTGAGACTGCTGCCTGCTGAACAGAGGGTCACAGGAAGAAGGATCTGAAGTGCCGGTGTTTCGGCTACAAAAACCCGCCGAACTGATCCGAAACCAGCCCAATTTAAATCCACCCGCCCAAAGCCATTTTTGCCCGCAAAAAATAATGCAAAACCGCCCAATTGGGCGGGAAACCGCCCAATCTGGCAACCCTGGTCAGAAATCGCGTCAGAAAAAAAACCTGCATGTCATGTGACCTAACCAAAGCACATCATTGGCTAAACTAAGGTCTTCTTAGTCCAACAAAAAACACGAGAATGTTTTCGTAAAGAGACAGTGGCAAGGAAATGAACAGAAAGAGTATGTTGCCATATGGCAACACCATGCGGTAGAGGGTTAAATGGGATCAGTGCCACTAACACATAAACATGAATCCATACCTTGTCTGCTGACTGCTTTGGGTTTTTATTGTGATTTGTGTGAATTACCCCTTTAAGCACTATTACATTCCATCACTGTGTCTACAGCAGCTTAGTGCTAGCTAGATGCAGCTTAGTGCTAGCTAGATGCAGCTTAGTGCTAGCTAGATGCTGGTCTGCTGTTCCAAACACTTATAGATGAACTTGACAAGGCAGAGTATTGAGAGCTTCTACGTCCAACTCAGCTTCAACGCAGACATTTCTGGCACGTCCCAGATGACACATTATTATATTTAGTGCACTACATTGAGTAGAGAATTTATGACTATTCCTAGTCTCTGGTTGAATGTTGGGCACCATGTAGGACTAGTATGCCTTTTGGAACTACCTGGTGACATCTTTGACAAGTTAATCCTATTGGCTGTCACTCAGATGATGAATGTCTCCTGACTCACTGCTATTAGCATAGACTTTGGACAACTGTAAAAAATTGGCATAGTGCAGATTTCGACAATATTCTGATGCCAGGCTGGAAAAATACCTGTCCCGGTCCGCATCCTATTCCCTAAGTAGCGTATTACCTTTAACCAGGGTAGTGCCCATGTGTGGTTGATTTAACAAGAAGAGAATATTCAGGGGTAGGACCAATCTGATGTACTAGAATGGGCTGCTGGCAGAGAGGTGAGGGAGTGGCATGTTGTCTTTATAGAGAATAAGGAATGATGGGTGTGGTTTACGGCTAAGAGCTGGTCTTAGGCTTAATGCATTACAGAGGGCTAGGATCCAGATCTTAGCCATGGTTTATTGGCAAACTCAAGGCTATCATTCAGGATGCTGATTCTGAAAGCACCCATGTTTGTAATGAAGAGTTAGTGGAGATGTCGGGACGTGTTGGGCTGGTGAACACTAATGCAGATCCAGCCCACCTCACAACCCCAAACACACAAACCTACATGTTGGTAGAGTTTCTTGCCGAATGTCTGTCTGTGGGAGGCACGTTGGCACAAAAGCTCCAGTGCCCATTCGGCAGATCCTATGGCTCTCATGCAGTGATGCAGTCTGCCGGGGCCTAGACGCCCCTGGGCTATTTCAAAGCCCCGGCCCTCACCTGCAGGAGAAACCCACACTGACAGTCTTACAGAAACACACAGAAATTACTATACTGTTATTATCCAGAGCGTTTTATAAGTGTGGGGAGAAAGTCAACTGAAATCTGCGCTCAAATTATAGCAGAATGACTTGGCATTAATCATACATTATCTTAAACATCTTAGGTAATTTCAGGATTATGAACCCTTTAAAGGGGAACAATGACAAAATTCTATAATTTGTCTATGCTCCGAAATAATTTGACAGTCTCCCTCATCAATCATCTCTCTCATTCAGGGAGAGCAAGGTCGATCTAGAGAGCTAAGGCATAAGGTTATATGGCTCTGTGCAGATAAATGCGCTTGATACAACTTTCGTTGTGAAATAACAATTATTTGCGTGAAAAGCGAATGTTCTTTCACAAAGAAAACTCCACAATCTAGAAGGCCAATTGCTTTTGGTACAACTGTGAGAGAGCTGACTGATGAGCAAAACAGTCAAATAATTACTTCAAACGATTTAGGAATATAACAAAATATAGTATTTCCTCATTTTTCCCCTTTAACATAAAAATGTTAAACTTGCCCTTTAAAAGCATATTCTATTAATAATAATAGCCTGATTCAGGTCCAGGATGACTGGTATCTTACCCAAAAGAATGTTAGAGGCAGGAACGCGCACATTGTCAAAGTGGATCTCAAAATGGCCGCCATGTATAGCATCTGACATCGTCGCAGAAAACCACAAAGAAAGACACAAGAGTGAGCTCACCTATGACCCATGAGTTTCCTCCTTTTATTCATGCTTTACATTAATTGGAAAGGCGTAAAAACTGTTATGTAGGGTATAAGGTGACATTTGGAATCCAACCAAATTCAGTACTTTGCCTATTTGGATGTGGGAAAATTACCTACCGTCCTGTCCGAATACAGTCAATGGTCTGACCATGTTCACACCAGGGGTGTCCAATGGGACCAGAATCATACTGTGCTGCCCGTGCCTGGAACGAACAAAGACATGGTAACCACAGGGGGACCCTGGCCAATCTGTGTTAAACATGTGGAACACACACAGGCATGGCTGGAGCACTGTGGAATGCCCCATTATTCTACAGTAGACAGGTAGATGACCTAAACAGAACTGTAATAATGTCACTGTACGGAGTTAGTGAATGTCCCTTAAAACTAAAAGCTCTCTCAGTGATTGACAGCTCCGATAACGTGTGAGAAATAAAGAGAGGAAAAAGAGAGAGTGAAAAATACAGATGAAACATGAGCCCAAACTCTCTTCTGCTTATTCCTTTTTCTTTTCTGTAAAGGTCATTGTTGCCCAGGAGGCAGATACTACTGTTAGAGACGACAGCTGAGGAGAAGGTCGCGCGACGGCAGCAGCGTAGGTAGAAGGCAAGCTCTGACTCTTAATAAGTCAGACTCTTCCAGGAGGAACGCAGACAAAATGTCTGATTGGACTGAAATATAAAGTTAAAGAGCTGGTGTGTGATGTGTTCTCGGGCACAAAATGGCCGCCGCCACGTCACCCATGTGGGTGCTTTGGATGGGCAGAGTGAGAGCTGAGTTAATCAAATATCCATCGCTTTGACTCCAATCTTCCCTGTGTCTAATTGAGCATAATGGGAAAAGCATCTTTCCCCCTAGATCTCTCTCCATCGCGTTTCCATCAGTCATGTGGTTACCGCCAGGAGCTCCATTAGATGTAAAACATTCTTTAGTCGGTGATTTTGTAGCAACAGATCACAGCGAGACTCGCCTTCCAGTAATACAACAAAGGGTTTGGTGTTGATACACAGTTGATGGATGATCGCGAGCCTTTAAACTTCCACGATCTCACCCGAGCTCAGAACAGCAGCGGGAATCACGTATTGATGTAAATGTTTTGTAAAGCATTGGAAGACGAGCCTCTGGTCTGGGTTTCTAGGCGGGGCTTCTGCACTTTCTTTGGCTAAACCTTGCTGAGGGATTCCTTAGGCAGAGAGGATGAACCTCTTCCAGAACTGGGTGGAGGGACAAACAGAGCAAAACAGAATGGGATTTAAAATCTGGTGATGTGAGAGAGATAACAGACAGAGGCAGAGAAGCAGAGAACACGATAGTAGAGAGAAACAGATTAAAACAGATGAGAGATTCAGAGGGATGTCAGAACAGGAGAATTATACAGGTAAAGAGGAATGGAAAGACAGAAAAAAAGAGTGATAAGAAAACTTCCATAAAGGACGACCCGATGACAGGGAACAGAACAAACAGCTGATTACTGACTTTAATTAAAGGCCTGAGCCGGGTAGGGGTAGGATCCCTAATGGCACACTACTAACTATAGAGCTTGGTGCACTACCCACACCCAGGGCCCACAGTGGTCTAGTCAAAAGTAGTGCTCTAAAAGAATAGGGTGTCATTTAGAACAAACAACGGTTAAACAAAATTGGGATAAACTAGCTGTGCAGACGTTAGGCGATACATCATTCTAGTTTGCTGTCTTTGCTTCTCCCTCATCCTCTCTCTCATGTCTGTATGGCGCCCGACATCTTAGGCTTTCGGTGAAACTGGTTCACAACTGCGGTGAGAAAGCATGAGCCTTTTTCCACATCACTGTGAATCTTGTTGTCTGAGGCAACTGGAAGGTAACCTTGTGTCGACTGCTCAATTGAAAAATATAGAGCTCAGAGTTTAGCCACCTTTAAAGAACGCTAGGCCACAGAATATTCTGTTCACAACCATATCACTCCTCAGCTGCCAGGAAACCACTCATTTACATTCAAGGCCAAATCATGTATTGGACATAAACGGAGAGCGAGAGGCCACAGGAGGTTGGTTGGTATGGGCCGTGGTATGAGAATTGAAATTGGACGTCATAAATGGCCCTTTAAACACCACAGTGCGGGTGGCGTTTCAGAGGGGGTTACCATGGCAGATAAATTACTTGAGGGTTGGAAGAAAAGCCACAACGCAAGCACAAACGTCCGCATTGAAGCGTTCTCAGCAAGACTCAGATCAAACGATACCTCAATTAGATGATTGACTTGCTTTTAACTGCGCAGAAACCAGTGGTTTGAAACCAGAATACAAACCAGACAACAAACAGGATTATTTCTATCCTCTCAGCTTCTTCTTAGCACTATTTCACTTTTATCCCTGAAGGAGTTTTGCTGTGAAGAGTGTAGACTCAAAGAAATACCCATAAAATCAACCAGATCAGTTACAGAATGTCCAAAATATGTCTGTCAACATAAACACACCCCAGGATTTCTGAAACGACCCTATTTATATGAGATATGAGCCGAAAACACTGATGTTAGCTGAGTTGTGTTTGTAATTAGTCTGTTTAACATACCTGTTTTGAATGTTATCAGAGCTGCTTTTGCACATCACAATAGCCAATTTGCATTTCGGGTTACCGGCACCTAGAGGAACAAGTAGAATCATTTAAACAATGTTGAGACATTACGCTTGATGAGCCCCACAGCAGCAGCCCTAAATCAAAATATATGTTTTATCCAGCTTGGGCTGTCAACACATTATATTTTCACACTCACAAAACAAACTGCTTGATTATTTCAATATGGTACAGGCACATGCCTGCGCTGCTATGACGGTTTATGGTTTAGAGTATGAAATGTGCATTTATGTTGTCATTGGCAACTTTTATTTGCTTTAAAACAATTGTAAATTAGTGTCTAAGCATGTGAAAGGACACATTTATATTACATTTGTATCAAACTGTCAAGCTCTCTTCAACCCGTTCATGATCCTGACATTGAGCCCATCCTTCTGGAATCGGTCTCCTGTTTTGAGGCACTGCAGACTCACTGACTCTTCTCTTACCCATAGTATACACATAGATACAGGACATCTTCATTCCAGTTACTTAATTTGTCTGTGTGGTCTTCAGACAACTAATAGTGCAATTAGAGGGTAAGGCATCTTTGTGAAAAAAGAATAACTACAAAGACTAATGAAATCACAGTGGTTTTCAACCCTCTCCTCTGGGCACACCAGATGTTCCACAGTTTAGCTGTAACCACTGAACTAGTTCACCGGATTCACCAATCAAGGGCCTGATCATTAGAAGATGAGTTGAATCAGGTGTGCTAGCTCAGTGGCTACAGCTGTGGAACGCCTGGTATGCCCTGAGGAGAGGGTTAAAAAACACTGCTCTAGAGGCATGGGTGCTTTGAAAATATATTGGTCATTTCAGTAATGCTCAGTATTCAGAAGTGTGGATGAAGCATCTAACTGACTGACAGTGTACAACTGTGTACTAAAATAGCACCGTAGAGTGCACGACAATTGATCAGGGCCCATGTGTGAAGAATGCCATTTGGCCCACAAGTGATCTGCACAGTACGTAATGTTCAACTTTTTTGTTTGCAATTTTTTATATAACTAAATTGTTTCCACTTTCATGACTGCAGTTAAGCAGGCGTGGGTTTGCTGTGGATAGCTGTGATGCTCAGTGATTTATGGCAGTGGGGGATCTCAATAACATTTATATTAAACAGACACTAGAGGGAGACATCAAACCTTCCGCAAAACAACAACTGCCAACCTCAGTATGGTAAAGTCAAGTTACGATTAGACTGAACCTTGGGTGTGTTTAGCATTTTTCCAAACAATGGAAATGGTAAAGTTTGGTAGAGCATAATCTGATTAAAGTGTTCACACAATTAGCAGAAAGAAAACAACAACTGTTTTCTGAAGTATGTGCTCAGCAATGAAGTATAATGGTATGTAACAATATAACTTGGGCCTAGGAGTGATGCCAGAACACATTAGATGCCTGCATTATAGAGTCACAGCACACACATCTGCTCATTATGTGTAACACTCATCTTTCAGCAGAGGCAGCTTGGCTCAATCTTATAAGTTGTTTATTCTGTAGGTTAAGAATGAAAAGGGACACAGTTGCAGAAGAATTGTAACAAACAGACATACTGTTGCTTTAGTAATGTTTTTTATGAACTACAGTTTTATTAACTAAGTACTCACAAGCTGTACCTTGTAGGCAGACAGAGTTAGCTATAAACACGTTTTCAACTTATGTCTTGTTTACATAAGTAAACATCTACCAAGGTAAAAGATCTGGTGTTTTCATTGTGAGCAATACAGTTACCCATAACTGGTAATTACTTTAAATGTTCTGGTTAAATAATGATAAAAACAAAATTATAACATGTATGGTTAGGTTTACACTAGTTAATTTAAGTTCTTCCTGGAAGAAAGGCCATTTTGTCTCAAGCTCGATCCAGGTGTCTAGTAAAAATTCTTGTGACAAATGTGATGAGGTGTATATTTCTGTCTGGAAGACATAAACACCTCATTGTAAATGTGAAAAGAAAGTCCAAGTAACTCTGTCTTGGCCAGTTCTAACATCACACTGTGTATGAAATCTAATGTACTCATTGTACTGCATATATTGTTTATTTCTTTTACCTTCATTTTATTATATTGTTTTTTTCATTTACTTTTACCATGTTTTCTCTCTAAATTACCGATATCCAATTTAAATTAAGGCCCTGGTTCATTTACAAACACGTTTATATTATCTGTCTAGATCATTGATGGCATAATTTAGAGGAAACAAAGAAGGGATTAAGTGATATGCAACTGCCTGAACAATTGGAATCTGTTGGGGGTCGAATCTGGAATGCAGACGTATAAGACAGTCCCAGGGGTGAGGAGGGCAAGAGGAAGAAGTGACCCACAGTCTGGTTTCCTGTTTACTGTCCCCCTTCTGTCCCTAGACTCCCCCGGGGAAGGATGTGAAGTCTCAGACATATGGACACCAGATAATCACACGGTCAGAACAAACTCCACTAAATCGAGTTGCTCTGACAAAAGTACATAAACAAGCGGACAGTTACACATAAAATCTCCAGAACCTATACAATAACACAATCTCTATTCTCTACGGAATCATTTGTCCCTTGTTGCACACAAACAGATTAGCATCCATAAAATCAATACAGAGGTGTAATTAATGGGCCAACTGTTACACAACCCCTAAATAATATCTGCAAAAGTCTTAGCTGACCATTGTGCGACCACACAGTGGCGACATACATGGGCTTGTATAAGTGGAATGGGGAAAGCTGCTCGTGCTCACACGGCATTGCTATAATTATCAAATACCTTTTGGCCGTACACAACTGTTACTATGTACATGAATTAATATAGCTGGTCTCCACCCAATCTGGAGAATGTCCATGTTTCATCTTTGTGTTCTGGCAAAGATGCTAAAGAATATCTGAGGCGAACCACGAAGACACGTCAGAAACAAGTCCTCACATGCTCAAACATTCCTCAGGATGAAAACAAACATCTCGTGGGAGAAGAATGGCGTGTAGTGGAGCACGTTCCCCCCCAACGTTTGAAATGACATTAAATAAATCTACTGAGGCAGCAGGTAACCTAGCTGGACTGAAACTTCAAGCTGAAAATACTCAGTCTGTCCTTAAGCAATGCAGTTACAAGTAAATGCTCCCAAGTCCTTAGTGTGAATTCAAATGTGCTCTCAGTCAACGTACCCGGTAAAAATAAATAAATAATGGGACAATAATTATCTTGATGAGATGCTTCTTTATCATTTTGAGAGAAGGAATTAGCTAATCACACTTCAATAAACGGATCATAGCTTTCTTTAACAGCTGAACCAAAATTTATCCTCAGGGATTTTGTTAATGAGATCAAGATGTACCGGTAGATGCCGGTAGATCCCCAAAAGAAAAGAGAGCTGTAGGATTTCTTTTAAAATATAAACTGAATATAAACAAATAATTGTTAAATGTTTGATATGCAATTATGTCCAGAATATTTTACCACAAGAGACCTACTAATTCCAAACACACACACAGACAAACAAACAAACACTACACATAGTCATACACACACGCATGAGGGGAACGTAAGAGGTGTTTCCATGCAGTGTGTTAGGTCATTTCAGAGGTGGAGCAGTGGAGTTTGATGGAATAAACTATGAGTGCAGTAGTTGTATATACCTCACTGTACCACTGGTTGCCTTCTATGAATGAACATCATACTACTTCCATAGGAAAACCCTAAGGGTAAGTCTCATTAACCTCCTTTACAGCCATTTTCACTGGCAAAATGTACAGTTTAAAAATGAAATAGTTATTTTTTCCTAGCTTGCTTGAGCTCAACATGGTCCTGTAATTGTCTAAGCTATTACTGCATGATTCTTTTTAGGGACTTCCATTCATAGTAAAACTATGACTCATGGTTCAAAGATGACCTGCCTCACCAGTGATTAAAGCTCAAAGTCCTTGAGGGAATCTGGTTTAGCTTAACCTGATAATTAGTCTGAGTTGATGTTAACTCTAGGAATCTGAAGTAACAAGACGTTGTTACTATTCACTCAGCTTCTCAGGACTGAATCTTGTCACTTTTTTTCTGGAATACTCAGTCTGACAGAACATCTAAAACTATTTTTTTGTTTGTATATCGTAAATGTATTTTAAAATTTAAATGCTGTTGAGGTTCAATGTGTCATATTTATCAAAACACTAATTGGGTCATTCATCTCTGAAGGAGTATTGAACCAGAATAACAAAATATCTGTGAGTTGTTGAAATATTTGAGATATTTCAGAGGGACCAGATGTTCCTTTGAATGAAACAGTTAAAACTACACTTTGTACCACTAGCAGCATATTGACAAATTAAGGTATGGTAATAGCCCTGGAATCTATTTTAAATAACAGAAATCTTTGATCAAAATAATATTTCAACTACCTCTATGACTTTAACATACATTTTAAACAGCAAATAGACACACAATCTGGGCCGCACTGACAAACATCCATATTGCAATAAATTGCCTACATTTGTGCGATAACAACTATACAACTACTACCAGTGCGATTGGTGTACCTATAAATTCCCTAATCAACACTAACCAATATTTGTGTCAGTAAGTGTATGGTATGGTCTATAGTGGGTCTGTTTCATTAATTCATGGTTTTCCAACCTCAACACACACTCCAATCACTTTCAAAATTACTAACTAACGATAATCAAAAAAAATCAACAAAGCTATAACCTATATGGTAATTGTCTAACAGAATTTATAGTACTACATTCATTATTTAAAGAGAATTAAACAAAATTAATAATTGTGTATCTATTTTACAAAAACAGAAGAGGAGAAATGTAATGTAATGTTCAGTACATTTTGAACCCTCCCCATGGCCTAGAATGTCTAAAGATTGAAGAACACATTGTAGGGGAACTTAGTTTTACTCAGAATTTTTTAATTTAAATACTGCCCTCAGTCAATACACAAGTTTTAAAATTGGAGTCACTTCTGGATACTTGAAGACAATTGCAAATTCATAATTGCAAAATGTACACTGTGGTCAATTCAAAATGTATGTGGATTTTAATGTGTGCTTGGTGTCTGTATCTTTTGATGGAAGAACATAGTTTGTGACCAAGATTCCTACTCTTGTTTTGCTAACACCTGGTACTTTGTAGATTTATGATGCAGGGGACCTTAACAAGACCCACAGACATGTGAAATCAATACAGCCTTTACACATATTTTTAATCATGGGTACCAAACTTGTAGGAGGTAGTAACATACATGACTTCAAAACCAGCAAGCACCATTACATATAGACTGCTAGTGTGACAGTGATTACATCATTTTTAATTCAAATCCATGGGAATTATTTTTTAAACTGTTTCCCAAACCTTATACATTGATATTAAATACCTTAAACTAAACCTTAACTGTAATAAAATACTTAAAACCCCCTCATACATCTTTATGAATGGCAGAGGAAATTCTTATTGTTTAATTCTTTGCAGAATCCACACTAATCTTCATCCTTTGTAGATGCAAAAGCTTAACCTTCTCATTTTTCACCTACAGATGTTTGCTTTCTCTTCACACTTAGGCTTCCAACGCAAGCTAGACAAACAATGATTGACGTAAGCTGCAATATCACATTCAACACTGACATTACTGCCCACAGATAGGAATGTTTTCGTCAGGAATTATGTGTAATCCTACGTACTTCATACTGCAATAAAGCAATGCAACAACCCTCTGCCTTGTAAGAAAGGTATAACCCTTAATTTGGGTCACCACACATACCTTCAGACAACACTGGCACACTCTCCTAAGCAAATTCAGAACCATGAAATTAATTTTGTTTTCAAGGAAGCCTTGCAATATTTTTGGGAATAACTGCAAACCCTAAAGTTTCAATCTTTTCCCCACCATAAAGCCAATCCTTAATAAATAACCCTAGATTTCTCATGATACACTAACATAACCCATAACACCTAATCTTAACCATGTCCTGAATATATAACCATAATGCATTCTTATTTTATCACCCACTGCCGATGGCATACAAATCTTCTCTCTGACTTCACTTCCATGACAGGTGCTTTTACTTTACCCACAACTTTCACTCACCCTGGATTAACTAAAATTGAATACTGGGATCACCATTCACACACACATTTATGTACACACACAAATTGATGTGATTCTTAGAGCTTAAATGACACCCTAGTTACAGTACATACTATACTATATCTACAGTCAGGGAATGCAAACAGTCTTTGCTTCTAACAACACATTGCTACACATCTGGGACAGCACACATGCTAATTAAGGTACTCTTTGATGCATACAGTGCCTATAGAAAATCATACCCTCTTAAAATCCTCTTTTTTTTCACATTACAACCTGGAAATTAAAATACATTAAATCTAACTCTTGCCAGCTGTATTTACACATTATAACCCTCAACATCAAAAGTGAAAATAACATTTCCAAAATTTCCAAACAATTATAAAAATGTAATAAGTGAAATACCTGGTTTGGATAAGTGATCAGCCCCTTAGAGTAACTATTTTAATGTTGATCAGGTACAACCAGTCACTACCCAGATCACACCATGCTAACTGCCCTCCACCTGACATCAAATGTAGTGGTTTTGATAACTTCAGTAGAAAAACTTTGTCTGTTCCATGTTGAGTCCATTACATGTAGTGTATGGCAACACAAAGAATACACCATGGTTGGAAAGACACTTTCAAAAGGGCTCAAGAGGAAATTGATCAGGGAAGCTATCAAGAGGCCAATGGCTGAGATTGGTCAGTCTGTGCATGTGACAACAATCTCAAAAGCTTCACACAAAGCTGGCCTGTATGGCAGGGTGGCAAGAAAGAGGCCTCTTCTCAAAAAGGACCACACAGAGTCTCGACTGTAGAAAACACTTGGAAGATTCTAATGCCATGTGCACAAAGCACATACCCGTTCTCCTCACTCAAACATGTTATGGGGGCAGTAAGATTATGATTGGTCCATTCGAATACCCAATCGAATTGTAGAGGGGGAGAGGAGGCGGGATTTCAGGAACATTTTAAAGTAGAGTGGAGAACAAATACAAATGCTATCCAGAGGGCTGCAGGAAGCTAAAAGTTAGCCTTGTGGTTATAGCATCTGACTTAGTAACCATAAGGTTGCCAGATCAAACCCGAAACTGGCATCAGGATCATTTTAAAATGTTTTACTTTTTCATAAAATATAACTAGCTGCATATTAGCTGCAAATTTGATGGACACTGTTAGGCTATATGTAGGGTTATGTTAAGGTTAGGATTAAGGTTAGTGCAACTTCTGGTCTAAATTGAAGAGACCAGTCCACAAACACAAGACTGAAATGTTTCTGAACTCTTGCCTCCTCTCAGGTTTGATTGGCTATTAGGCTGAACCAATCATAATCGTTCTGCCCTCAGAACATGTTTGAGTAAGGACAACTGATATGTGCTCTGGCAAAAGGATGTCTGGTCAGATGAGACCAAGGCTAAACTAGTTAGACTGAACTGCAAGCATGGAGAAACCAAACACAGCACACCACCCAGAACACACCATACCTACTACGAAGCATGGTGGTGGCAACATTATGTTGTGGGGGTATTGCTCTTCAGCGCGGACTGGGCAATTGGTCAAGATTGAAGGGAAAATGGATGCAACCAAGTCCACCAAATTCTTGAGGAATACCTGTGGCCATCTGCTACACAGATGAAGATGGTCACGTGGTGTACCTTATAGCACTACAACTACCCTAAACACACAGCCAAAACAAATATACAGTGGCTTAAGGATAGGAAGGTGAATGTTAAAACCCTGACCTAAATCCAACTGAAAATCTGTGGATGGACTTGAAGACAGCAGTCAATCGCTGCTCATCAGAAATATGACTGGACTATTCCACAACCTAGGAGAGCAAAGGTAATATAGACACATCTAAACAGACTGATGGCTGAAGGTGGCTCAACGAAGTATAGAAATAAGAAAGAAGTTGGAATCAATGCAAATGGTTTTTAATTAAGCTTTCGGTCGATTGTCCTTCGTCAGACAAAATACAATACTCTGTCGTCAAGGTACATGTCTTAAATAGGACACAGACTAGGTGTGATCGAAATCACCTGTGTATAAAACATAGAGAGTGCTAGAGGCACTTAAATAGTGGTACATCAACATAAAAATCTTTGGCATATTCTTAAATATATAATAATGGAGAATAAACAAAATAGCTCTATTTTGTTTATTTTGGGGTCATGTTGGAATACTGCTCTGCGGCCCAGTCTCCGAAGGGAGGGGACCATGCTCTGCTTCAGTATGTCACAGTACATGTTGGCATTCATGGTTCTCTCAATGAACTGTAGCTCCCCAGTGCCGGCAGCACTCATGCAGGCCCAGACCGTGACACTTCCACCACAAACTTGTCTTTGTACTCCTCACCTGGTTGCCACCACACACGCTTGACACCATCTGAAATAAGTTTATCTTGGTCTCATCAGACTACAGGACACGGTTCCAGTAATCCATGTCCTTAGTCAGCTTGTCTTCAGCAAAGTGTTTCCAGGTTTTCTTGTGCATCACCTCTAGAAGAGGCTTCCTTCTGGGAAGAAAGCCATGGAGACCAATTTGATGCAGTGTGCAGCGTATGGTCTGAGCACTGACAGGCTGACCCCCCACCCCTTCACCCTCTGCAGCAATGCTGGTAGCACTCATATGTCTATTTCCCAATGACAAACCTCTGGATATGATGCTGAGCATGTGCACTCAACTTCTTTGGTCGACCATGGCGAGGCCTAGTCTGAATGGAAACCGTCCTGTTATACCGCTGTATTGTCTTGGCCACTGTGCTGCAGCTCAGTTTCAGGGTCTTGGCAATCTTCTAATAGGTCATCTATATTCAAATCCTGAGAGAGTTTATGAGGTACCATGTTGAACTTCAGTGACCAGTATGAGGGAGTGTGAGAGTGATAACACCACATTTAACACACCTGCTCCCCATTCAACCCTGAGACCTTGTAACACTAGGAGTGTACAGGGGTGTACTCACTTTTGTTGCCAGTTGTTTAGACCTTAATGGGTGTGTTGAATTCTTTTGAAGGGACAGCAAATTTACGCTGTTATACAAGCTGTACACTCACTACTTGACATTGTAGCAAAGTGTAATTTCTTCAGTTTAGTCACATGAAAAGTTATGATCAAATATTTACAAATATGTGTGGGGTGTACGCACTTGTGAGATACTGTATGTCAGTGAATATAAACTAGCATTCAAAAGTTTGGGGACACCCAGAAATATTCATTTTTTTATGAAATTCACCAAATTGGCATACTTTTACAGCAGACATTATTTCAGTGTCCTAAGAATAAATTATTTTAGCTCATTTGTAATTAATCATGTTTGATGATAATTTCTTATCTTATTTGATGATAATTTCTTTCTTATATCTCACCTTGGTAAATCAATTTCTATCAACACATGAAAATTCCAGGGTCACCCCAAAATTTTGAACGCTAGTGTAAATATTAACACAGCGGAGAATAAATTATTAAAACTAACTATGAGATTTGTTTAGTCATCATCTGTTAACCTGACTAAAGCTGGCAGTGTTCAATCTTATGATGAAAAATCAACAGAACAGATGAACAGGAAAGCCACACCCCTAATATCTCCAGAGGCTAAAGAAGGGAAATGTGTGGGGAGATTTTTGGACCACAGACTATTAACGAGTACTGTAGATCTCCAGACGTTAACTAGTTTTAGACCATAATCCCTGAAAATGGAGAGCTTTTTCATCCATTGGGTTAAATATGTGTTTAAAGATTATTCAGACTCATTTTTGTCCTAGTGGAGGGCATTGCGCAGGGTACAAAACTATGTTGTTGTTTTGGGCATTCTGGTATGCAAGCGATTCTATCTGACGGGTTTGGTGAGGCAGGGGAGATTCCTAAGAAAAGGGGGATTATTGTTCCCATCCGTGCATGCCTACACCCTCATCACTTCTACATGAACAGATAGTTGTTGACAAGTTGGATGAATCCTGCTGATAAAGGCATTTCAACTTTCAGATAGATGGCCTTTCTTTA
Source organism: Umbra pygmaea (assembly GCA_016801145.1). NCBI lineage: Eukaryota > Metazoa > Chordata > Actinopteri > Esociformes > Umbridae > Umbra > Umbra pygmaea. The sequence goes on along the minus strand of JACXGM010000637.1, from coordinate 52,745 downwards.
CTTCCCTGCTAATACATATTGTTAGATTAAATGCATATTGTGAATTATTTTATATTTCATCCAAATTTATCGAAAGAGAATAATAGTTTTTCCATTTCCTCTTCTTTGTGCAAAACATAGTGATCTTTTCAACAAAGGGATTGTAAGTGAATGCTGTGCAGCAGTGTGGACTCAACTGACTTGATGTTAATTTCCTCAGACAGATTTGAAGATGATAATGTTGTCTTTTTGTCTCAGACAGATTTGAAGATGATAATGTTGTCTTTTTGTCTCAGACAGATTTGAAGA
>JACXGM010000637.1:7281-52357 GCA_016801145.1 Umbra pygmaea | reverse complement strand
ATGGAAGAGGATTATGAGTATGACTACAACTCCAGCGACTACGACAATATTCCCTCATTGTGTGACAAAGCTGAAGTGCGTTCCTTTGGCGGCATTTTCCTTCCTGTGGTCTACGCCCTGGCCCTGGTGGTGGGCGTGGCCGGAAACACCCTGGTTGTAGTGGTGTACGCCTCGCCGCGCCGGCTGCGCACGCTGACCGACGCATGCATCCTGAACCTGGCAGTGGCCGACTTGCTCCTACTCGTCACGCTGCCCTTCTGGGCGGCCGACGCCATACACGGCTGGAGAATTGGCGTGGGCGCCTGCAAGCTCACCTCCTTCCTCTACGCCACCAACTTTGCCTGCGTCATGCTGCTGCTGGCCTGCATTAGCGTGGACCGATACAGAGCCGTGGCCCGCAGTGCCGGGGGTCGTGCCGGAGCTTGTTCGCGGGCCAAGAAAGAGCGGATATTAGTTTGCTCCATTATTTGGGCCACGGCCATTTGCCTGGGCGTGCCCGACATGGTGTTCTACACGGTGAAGCACACGCTACACCGGCAGTCCTGCACAGCCGTTTACCCCCACAGCTTGGCCCGCCCCGCAAAGGCTGCCCTGGAGCTCCTGGACGTGCTGCTGAGTTTTCTGCTGCCTTTCCTGGTCATGGCGGTGTGTTACTGCCGGGTAGGCCGAGTACTATTTAACGACAGAGCTGGAGTGCGTCAGGAGAAGATGTGGCGCGCTCTGCGGGTGCTCCTGGCAGTGGTGGGCGTATTCCTGCTCACCCAGCTGCCCTACAACGTGGTTAAGCTGTGGCGGACGCTGGACATCATCTACGGCCTGGTGACCGACTGCGACCTCAGTAAGGGTCTGGACCGGGCTCTCCAGGTGACGGAGAGCCTGGCGCTCACACACTGCTGCATCAACCCAGTTCTCTACGCCTTCATAGGCTCCTCCTTCAGAGGGCATGTCCTCAGGGTAGCCAAGAGTCTAAGTCAGCGCCTCGGGGGGAGACGGCGCGTTGGCGATCACGGCGAAGAGCCGGCTGTGGAGATTTCGCTCAATGTGCACACTCCCGGCGGGCAAGCACAGTCACACTCGGATTCTGAGGATGAGGACACCACCACCTTTACTATTTAACAATGCTACAGTGGCTATTTGTGGAAAATGGTCACTGAAAATGCTAACGCAAAAACATTGCACAACATTGCACAAACATTTCACCAACACTACCTTTTCAAATTCTGAAACAAACAATCTGGGATTCAAATAAGAGGTCAAACAAACATTTAACCTGTGTTATTTGGGGGGTAAAACAGTCACGTTATTTGGGGGGTAAAACAGTCACACTAAGCTCATGAGACATTTCTAAGTGCATCCGTGTGTCGTTCACTTGTTGTATGGAGCTGGCAATGCTACGATTAGACTTTACATCCCATGGGGCGGGGGGGCACATAGAAAATGTGTGACCGTAATGTAAGGATAAAAGCGGCTGCTAATGTAAAAAATATGTTAAAAAAATAAAGCTTTTACTTAAAAGGTGCCAAAATGTATAATCACCAATCGCACATTTCAACACTTGCTCAATGCCAGCATTGTTAGAAGCCTTTAAAAATAAATAAGTGTTCAAGTAATTTAGACATCTAGATGAATTACTGTATTTGTATAGCTCTGTCATATATTATGTATCTAATCAATATTTAGTATGGAAAAAGCCTAAGTAAATAAAACAGTATTTTTTTTAAACACCCGACTGTTCCCGTGACAATGATCTGATATAAATTTCAACATGACAACAAATGACTGTCTCTTTCGCTCCATCTCTCAAGTAATGACAATGCTTATCATCTTCCAGTGTGATTTACAAAACCCTTGATGACTCAGACGACAGGCATCTGACTGGAATGCATTCAGACGACAGGCATCTGACTTGAAATGATTCTGTGGCAGAGCAGAAAGCATCCAGCCTGATTGGACAGCATGTGGCCATGCAAGAGAAGATGGAGAAAAGTAAAGGGAATGAGAGTCAGAAAAGAGCTTCCATACAAAGAAAGACAGTATACAGCCTCTTAAGCTGGCTTCCCTTTTACTTAGGGTGGCGTCCCAAATTAGGCCCTATTTCCTACATAGTAAACTATTTTGGACCCCCAGGCCCTCTTTAAAAGCAGTGCATTTTTATGCATTCAAAAGTGAATGTGGTGTCATTTTGGGACACGCATTTTAATTTACCCGTTGTGTTCTTAGTCTCTCAGTTTAAGTAATCTGCTTTTAAAAAGTGCAACAGAGGAGTGTTGTCGAGTGCCGCACTGGAATAGTGGCAAACCATTTCAATATGGCCATTTATGCTCTTCCTTCAAAACAGGTCTCCTAAGAAGACTTTTATCTCAAACTCTTTGAAATCCATCTGATATATCCTATTGCAAATCCGAAGAGCTCTGAAAACCTTCGATAAAATGTTGTATTGAAAACCAAATAAAACAGGCTACATGTATCCCATGAAAATCAAATATGGGCCCACCCCAAAGCATAGAGAGATGCCTTTTGTTGTGCAACTTTTAATACGACCACAGGAAGCAGTCAGAAGATTGTCTGAGATTGAATAAACACTCCCCAGAGCCGGTGGCACAATGGAAGATAAAACACTTGCCTTCTCAGTGGTTATCTTCTATTTCCTGCACTAGGAACTAGGATTAGAGTTTCCCATAAGGTCAAACAAACTTGAATTACTGTTTTACGGATGCCCCGCCTAACGTTTTCCCACAAACAAAACAAGAAAATCTTGATGTGTCATGTTTAGGGCAATTGATTCTGCTCTTTGTTCATAACACGCGGTCCAAACTGCTCAGATCACAAGCTCCAATTATGTCCAACCCTGATTGGAGAGTGAAACATGCTGGCAGCTGCAGGCAATTTGTGAATTGTTTATTTCGCCCTCATGCATTCATTGGTTGAATCCAGAATCAGACCAAGGAACTGATATATTTTCTGGTAGTTTGAGTCACTGTGAAAAAGATAAACAAACAGCGAATGCATCAGAGGACAGTAGTGCCACCGAGGTCGAAAGAAAGCGAAGAAAAGGAAGCTAGTTTAAGTAACTGTTAATGTATCAATAGTAAGCTATTAACTACTTCTCCCTTTGAGCAACAGTGTTTATAGCTGTATATTGTGTTTATAAGTAAAAGTTTAATTGAAGGTAGATACGGAAACATAGATTAGGCTATTTGCAAAGATATGTCAACAACATAAGACATTTGTCATCTATTTTGCAGTACACATTAAGTATTTAGGCTGTTATATAAGGTATTATGACCCACTGGTTGAGTTCTTCCTTTCCTAATACATGGGCCCTATGTGTTCATTTATTTTATTCACTACTAGGAGGTTGCTGGACCCAGTACAGACAGCTCTGATGCTGTAGAGTCTAGTGCAGTGGAGGTAGGAACACTGAGACACACTGACATGCTGCCAGACTCCTAATATTGTGACTCTATACTACATATATAAAAGTAATTAACCATTAGTAAGATGGACATATGTTCAGTTGTCGCTCACACCCTTCTCACAGTTGCACACAGGCATACAGTATTTTAATTTCTTTCAATACACAAAGTACTGTACATAATAAAGGATTATGAAACATAATTCTATTGTCGTTATGTGTATATTTGTGTAAAGTATAGGATGTTGCTCAACTCAGTGTCCCCTGGTTTTTAAGGACATTAGACCCAGCAGAGACAGCTCAGTGTCCCCTGGTTTTTAAGGACATTAGACCCAGCAGAGACAGCTCAGTGTCCCCTGGTTTTTAAGGACATTAGACCCAGCAGAGACAGCTCAGTGTCTCCTGGTCTTTTAAGGACGCTAGGCCGAGCAGAGACAGCTCAGTGTCCCCTGGTCTTTTAAGGACGCTAAGCCCAGCAGAGACAGCTCAGTGTCCCCTGGTCTTTTAATGACGCTAGGCCCAGCAGAGACAGACCTGGGAAATGGGTCCTTGCGATTGTGAAAAAATAACAACAGAAAAACAACAAATAAAACACCTGATTTACTACAAATGGTACACAGAACTAAGAAAAAGGTATTCTGAAATGGGCAGTATACTACCTCACATTCTTCAAACTTAACATTTACCTTATTTGGTCAATGTATCTGTATTTACTCTAGTTATCTAACTACTGAGGATATAGCATTAACATTTAAGTTGTCTCTCTGAATAAATAAATGAAACATGTACTGTAAGACATAACACATGTAAAGCGGGTAGATTGTTACTATTTACCCCATCACAAAATGGGCTTCTTTACCATGAAACTCCCGAGTGGAAAATGTTTCCCACTCTGGCCCTGGCTAAATGTCATGTTGGTGAGTAGCCTGAGTGTCATGTATTTCCATTTGCTCAGGCTTGTGTTGCATGCTACTCCTAATGGGTTCTTTGGTTTTCAGCTACATTTGCCAGCTATTTTTCCCAATTTGGTTGTCAGATATGTTGACATTCGGTTACGACACTAGAAGTGTGATTAATTATTACTAGCTATCAAAAAACGCTGACATTTCTAAATTCATGTATTGATTTTGAGTAAGTTGACATTGGTGAAAATGTTATTGGGGGGAGGGAATGTTAGACTAATTTGTTCAGCATACTAATAATTAGCATATTCATAATTTAATGTCACATATTACTTCATTGTGTGATTAGGTTACTTCTGACCTTGCGGTTAACAGGGAATTTTCAAAGGTCCCTTTATCGGATAAAGGGAGGTCCCAGATATTGGTAGATATCTCCGAACATGTTTCATATTTACAATAAATTATTGTGTATATATTTACATAATTGGTTCATAATATGTGTTTTCTAATAGTTTCTAACTAATACATGTATTCACAACATAGAATGATGCCAGGCCTAGAACAGAGAGTGATCCAGAAAACGACAGTCTGACCCATCATCAAGTTGAGCAAAAACAGTATACAAGAAAGGAAGAGCATGCAAGACAGATCAGACAGACAGTGATAACAGAGGAGAACAGGACAATCAGACAGACATTATAACAGAGGAGAACAGGACAATCAGACAGACATTATAACAGAGGATAACAGGACAATCAGACAGACATTATAACAGAGGAGAACAGGACAATCAGACAGACATTATAACAGAGGATAACAGGACAATCAGACAGACATTATAACAGAGGAGAACAGGACAATCAGACAGACATTATAACAGAGGATAACAGGACAATCAGACAGACATTATAACAGAGGAGAACAGGACAATCAGACAGACAGTGATAACAGAAGATAATAAGGACATTTAGACAAACAGTATAACACAAGAGAATAAGGACAATTAGACAGACAGTATAACATAAGATAATAAGGACATTTAGACCAACAGTATAACACAAGAGAATAAGGACAATTAGACAAGTGCACATTCATACAGTGCCTTGCGAAAGTATTCGGCCCCCTTAAACATTTCGACCGTTTGCCACATTTCAGGCTTCAAACACAAACATATAAATCTGTAATTTTTTTGTGAAGAAGCAACAACAAGTGGGACACAATCATGAAGTGGAATGGAATTTATTGGATATTTCAAACATTTTTTACAAATAAAACTGACGAATTGGGCAAGCAAAATTATTCAGCGCCTTTACTTTCAGTGCAGCAAACTCTCTCCAGAAGTTCAGTGAGGATCTCTGAATGATCCAATGTTGACCTAAATGACTAATGATGATAAATAGAATCCACCTGTGTGTAATAAAGTCTCTGTATATCTGCACCTGCTCTGTGATAGTCTCAGAGGTCCGTTGAAAGCACAGAGAGCCTCATGGAGAACAAGGAACACACCAGGCAGGTCTGAGATACTGTTGTGGAGAAGTTAAAGCCAGATTTGGAAACAGAAAGATTTCCCAAGCTTTAAACATCCCAAGGACCACTGTGCAAGCAATAATATTGAAATGGAAGAAGTATCAGACCACCGCAAATCTACGAAGACCCGGCCGTCCCTCTAAACTTTCAGCTCATACAAGACTGATCAGAGATGCAGAGATGCAGCCAAGAGGCCCATGATCACTCTGGATGAACTGCAGAGATCTACAGCTGAGGTGGGCGAGTCTGTCCATAGGACAACAATCAGTCGTATACTGCACAAATCTGGCCTTTATGGAAGAGGGGCAAGAAGAAAGCAATTTCTGAAAGATATCCATAAAAAGTGTTGTTTAAAGTTTGCCACAAACCACCTGGGAGACACACCAAACACGTGGAAGAAGGTGCTCTGGTCAGATGAAACCAAAATGGAACTTTTTGGCAACAATGCAAAACGTTATGTTTGGCGTAAAAGCAACACAGCTCATCACCCTGAACACACCATCCCCACTGTCAAACATGGTGGTGGCAGCATCATGGTTTGGGCCTGCTTCTCTTCAGCAGGGACAGGGAAGATGGCTAAAAATGATGGGAAGATGGATGGAGCCAAATACAGGACAATTCTGGAAGAAAACCTGATGGAGTCTGCAAAAGACCTAAGACTGGGACTGAGATTTGTCTTCCAACAAGACAATGATCCAAAACATAAAGCAAAATCTACAATGGAATGGTTCACAAATAAACATATCCAGGTGTTAGAATGGCCAAGTCAAAGTCCAGACCTGAATCCAATCGAGAATCTGTGGAAAGAACTGAAAACTGCTGTTCACAAACGTTCTCCATCCAACCTCACTGAGCTCAAGCTGTTTTGCAAGGAGGAATGGGCACAACTTTCAGTCTCTCTATGTGCAAAACTGATAGAGACATACCCCAAGCGACTTACAGCTGTAATCGCAGCAAAAGGTGGCTCTACAAAGTATTAAAAAAGTATTAACTTTTTGCACGCCTAATTTTTCAGTTCTTTATTTGTTAAAAAAGTTTGAAATATCCAATAAAGTTTGTTCCACTTGTGTCCCACTTGTCATTGATTCTTCACAAAAGATTACAGGTTCATATCTTTATGTTTGAAGCCTGGAATGTGGCAAAAGGTCGAAAAGTACAAGGGGGCCGAATACTTTCGCAAGGCACTGTAATTGTAGGGGGGGGGTCCACACATGCCCGTGTTCCCTATCTAGGCCGCTGCCTGTGTCTTCCTCCCTGTCTAGTAGTCTAGAAGTATCTGTATTGTCAGTAAGTTTAGAAAAGGTATACAAAAGTTTACTATGGTTTCCTCTGTCTGGGTTGATTGGCCTAAACCACTTAACAGTTCACTAGTTCTACATTTATATATTACATATTATGCAGAGCAATACTGTATACCTTCAGAACACTTGGTGATACCAAATCAACAGAATAATAACGAAATCTAATCAATAAATTGGTTGTTACTATACAAATGCTATAAACATAGAAATAAAAAAGAGGTGGTGGCACTGTAACTATTTTAGGTACAAAATTTATATTGTACATTTTATCAGAAAATGGGCAGTTATTGTATTTAGATGCGGCACTGCTGTTTATGCTCTATGTGCAGTATATGTTACTGCTATACTATATAGATAAAACTAACATACAGTGCCTATATAAAATCATCATACCTTCTCAAAATCCTTATCTTTTGTCACATTACACCCTGGAAATTAAAAGTAATTAATATATATTTTTGCCAGCTGTATTTACACATTATCGACATCAAAGTAAAACTATCATTTACAAATATTCAGAACAATTATTAAAACGTAATTAGTGAAACACCTGGTTTCGATAAGTGTTCAGTAGCCATTATAAATTTGCTCAGGTATAACCAATCACTTCTCAAATCACACAACATGCTAATTGCCACCGCCCCTACACTGACATCCATTTAAGTGGTTTTGATAACTTTATAAGAAAAACTGTCTCTTCCATGATGAGTCCATTACTAGTAGTGCATGGCAACGCAAATAATACACCACGGTTAGAAAGGTGCTTTCAAAGGAGCTCCGGGACAAAGTTGTGGAAAGACACAAGTTAGGAGAAGGATACAAAAAGATTTCAGAGGCTTTAACTATCCCACTGAGTACCATTCAGATCATTATTAAGAAGTGGAAAGAGTAGGGCACCACCAACACTTTACATAGATCATGGCGTCCCTCTAAACTGGATGACCGAGCCAGGAGTACATTTATCAAGGAAGCTTCCAAGTGGCTAATGGCAACTTTGAAGGACTTACAAGTTCTTTTGACTGAGATTGATCATTTGCGTTTTCCAAAAAAACACTTGGAAGATTCTAATGCCATGTGGCAAAAGGCTTTATGGTCAGATGAGACCAAAACTGGACTTTTTGGACAAAACTGCAAGCAATACATATGTTTGGCAAAAACCAAAACACAGCACACTACCCAAAACACACCATACATACTATGAAGAGAGGTGGTGGCAACAATATGTTGTGGAGGTGTTTCTCTTCAGCGGGGACTGGTCAATAGGTCAGGCATGAAGGAAAAATGGATGCTGCCAAGCAAACCCATATTCTTAAGAAAAACCTGCAGCCCTCTGCTAGACAGCTGAAGATGAGCATTTGGTTCACCTTCCAGCACGACAACGATCCTAAACCCACAACCACAAAAAACTATGCAGTGGCTTAAGGACAGGACAGTGAATGTCCTTGAGTGGTCATTGAGTGGAGCCCTGACCTAAATCCAATTGAAAATCTGTGTATGGATTGAAGACAGCAGTCAATCACCACTCAACACAAAATTTGTCTGATCTCAATTCAGCAAGGAAGAATGGGCAAATATTCCCAAATCTACATGTAGTTGCGCAAAGCTAATAGAGACTATCCAAACAGACTGATGGCTGTAATTTATGCAAAAAGTGTCACTACGAAGTATTAAATCATGGGACTGATTACCTTTCCAACTATGTTATTGTAGCTGTACTGTAGTTATTTTTATGTTTACAAACTGTTGACTTTTTATGTTACTTGAATGTTGCAATGTGTGAATAAAGCAGGAACCAATTATGATTTTTTTTTAATGGGTTTTGATTTCAGGATGTAAGATAAATAACTGACTATTTCAAAGGGGTATGATGATATTCTATAGGTTGGCCTATTAAAATACATGGGAACTTTTTTATTTTATTTAAACTTTATCTAACCCAGGGGGCACGTTGAGAATAGTTTCTCATTTGAAATGGCCTCCTGGCAAACATAAAAAAGTTGAGGTGCAAGGAGACAAAGTTACACATGAATTACACAAGGATGAAAATGAAAACAAATTAAAAAATAGAAAAAAAAGAAAAAGAATAATACAGAGTGCAGTTCTTCAGAGTAATCGATGTAAGATATGTACAGGTCGTGCAACAGATGTCTGAATAGAGAGGTAGATTAATCGGAATACAAAGTGGCAGTGCAAAAGTAACATTAGAGTAAATAACATAATGAGCATGGCTATAAAAATGGTAGTGTGCAAAATACAAATACCGCTGTGTGTGTGTGTGTGTGTGTGGGGGGGGGGGGGGGGGGTATTGCCAGAGCCGGCCCTGATCAGGACATACATTCATCTGCAAAGATGCAGCACAAGCTCATAATATATTGGACAATCAAATTAGACAGAATTGATTAAATTCATACCACTGTTCTCTTCCGGGGTGCGCCTCTGCTGCTGACCCAGCATTTCACATGTTAATTGCTTGTTGTTTGTTTTATGTTTTCATGTGCAGTTTTTATATAGTTATTTTTATTAACTCAACATGAAGCCTTGCTCTTTTATGGTTTGGATGGTGGCATGTCTGGCAACATTTTTGATCACGGCTGGCTAAGGAGTGGATATACGTGGAACTCTTACTACTTCTCTTACTACTTTTCTTACTACTTCTCTTACTACCTCTCTTACTACTTCTCCTACTACTTCTATCCCGGTCTCGTCCCTGCTGGCTACAGGTGAATTTACCAGAGGGTTTTAAGGGATTGATTAGCCATGCCAGGGCATAAGAATGCAAACGCCCATTTAAGAAGAAACAAGGATCGAGAGATAGGATACATCAAAGGCTCAAAAGAAGAGGCATTAAACCCCTCTTACCGGTAATCACCTTTTCTAATGTATGCTCCTTAAAGAATAAAATGGATGAATTGGTAGTAAAAGTCAAGTATGACAGTGACTTTAGGCAAAGTCACTTGTGATGTTTCACAGAGACTTGGTTGAAGAAAGACTTTCAAGATATTTTATTAAATGGCTATACAATGATTCGAGCCGACAGAGACGAAATTGAGTCTTGCAAGGCTGTGGAAGGACTTTGTGGACAATAGATGGGCAAGAGATTTTCGGATCTATGAACAAGTGTGTACTTCAGATTACGAGCTATTATCACTGACACCATCACATCTTATATATACATTTTTGTGAAAACAATTGTGTTAAATCAAAAACAATTAGAATATATCCAAATAAAAGGTTGTGGCTCACTAAAGATCTTAAAACTTGCCTTAATGAGAAAAAAGCTGCTTTTTTAAAGGTGATAATGAACATTTTAGAGAAAAAAAGAAAGGAACTTAGAAGTCAAATTAAGAAAGCTAAATTAGATTTTAAGAATAAGGTTAAAAGTCTATGATGGGGAGAGAAACAAGGTATTCTTCACAAGGTGTATCTTTTGCAGAAAATCTGAATGTTTTCTTTAGTAGGTTTGATGGAACGTGTAATATTGATTGTGATAGAATATGCCATAACATTTCTACGTATGAGCCTATTAAACTTAAAGAGTATGAAATTGCGGCTAGTCTCGCTAGTATTAAGACAAATAAAGCACCTGGTCCAAATGGATTAAAGGGTAAAGTGCTAAAAGATTGTGCTTTTCAATAGACTGGTATTTTTACACAAATGTTTCAGCTCCTGTAAAATAATGTGGTTCCTAGTTGTTCCGGTACCGAAAATATCTAATGCTACTCAGCTAAAGGATTTTAGACCAATAGCTCTTACATCTATTTTGGGTAAATATATGGAAAGAGTGTTAACTACGCATATTAAGACTGATGTTAACAAATATTTAGATCCCCTACAGTTTGCTAATAAGAGAGCTAGGGGCACTGATGACGCCACTTTAACCCTATGCAATATAGTGTCTGAACATATTCAACAGACCACAAACTATGCAAAATAATTATTTATAGATTTTAGTTCAGCATTTCATTCAATTAAGATTTTATTTTACTGATATTTAGGGCTGAACGGTGGCCTCATCTGATGGATTAGAGATTTTCTTTTAAATTGTCCACAAAGAGTTCTCGTTGATGGTAAAGTTTCAAAAAACAATTGTTTTAAACACAGGAGTACCACAGGGAACCATATCATCTCCTCTAATATTTTCATTGTACATAAAATAATTTAAAATTCACAACACATATTTTAGTCTACTTAAATATGCTTGACGCTTTGGCACTTGTCTGCCTTTTGTACAAAGGTGGAACTGAAAGAAATAAATTGTATTATAACCATATCAATTCTATGCAAAAATGGTGCATATTGAGTGCACTTGAGATAAACTTGCATAAAACTAAGGAATTAGTGATTAGTAGAAACAAATGTAAAATCTCTGAAAACTTGCAACCCTTGAAACTGAATGGATACTAGGTAGAAATAGTCAATAGTTTTAAATACTTGGGAACAGTCATAGATAGTAACTTGAGTTTTTCTGGAAATGTGGATTGTTTTTAAAAAGAAAATGCAGAGATTGCATCTTATTCGGAGGTTAAAATACTTTGGCGTGGGCAAAGATAGTTTAGAAATGGTCTATAAAAATCTCATAGAGAGTATTATGTCTTTAAATATGACTAGGTGGTATGACTAGGTGGTACTGACTTAAATCAAAGCAGAAATTGTCTAGGGTGGTTAACATGGCTAGTGCACATGTAGGTAAAACACAAAGACAACTGAATGAGATATATTTATCAAAAGTTAAACAAAAAGCATGGGTTATTATAGAGGATTCTTCTCATCTCTTGCATTCTAAATTTCAGTTGTTACCATCAGGAAAATGGTTTAGACAACCTAGGGCAGCGTTACTCAAACTATGGGGCGCGCCCCATTGGTGGGGAATAGAGACATGCCAAGTGGGGCGCGTCAATCGGGAGGAAATTCTGTCATTTTTGTGCCCATCTCAATTAATTCCTTTATTTATTGACCATACACTCAAAATAAAACGACACATTTAAATGTAAGCCTTAAAACGGAATTTGAATTATAATTAATTTGAAAACATGTACAAAACAGTAACAATGTGCTCAAAAGTCGGAAAATTCACATTCATTTTTTACGTGTCAGTGTCGTTGCCATGACGCGTTGCTATGAGCGGCTCATTCCGACACTGCAGTCTGTTGTAATTATTCTGCTCATTGTAAAAATGTTTATATCAGTAATTCCATATTCATACTGTGACGAAACTGTCTGCTTACAACAGCGGTCGGGAACCTCTAGGCTCGTGAGCATAGCTGTACAAAATGCTTTCGAGCCATATGGGCATTCTGATCGATGGTGGGATAAAATAAGCCAAGCACAATTTTTAAACTTTTCCATCGTAATCAAAGCTATTATGCGAATGTAGGCTGGCAAGGGAGGCAGTGTCTCCTTAAAACAACTGGATGAGACAATAATTGATATTTCAAAAATAAAACAACACAAATATTGAAAAATGTGACATTACAAAGTGTAAAAATTACTCGTTTTTATAAAGTAACACTGTCCAACAGCGATATGCGCAGGTGAAGTTATGTGAGAGGAGGCAATGCTTCCATCGTGCTTTGATTGGTTATGATCGGATATGATTGGTTCATACGCGATAATCCTCTGCAGAAGCTGAGCAATTCAATGAGATGATGAGCAACTCCACTCGCCGAGGTTTCAAGGTCAGACACTGAGATTCTGGCTTGTACAGAGGAATCTGACCATTCTTTTTCCTTTTGCTACATCTTATGTCTGTGAGATGGGATTTTCTGCTGTTGCTTCCCTGAAAACAAAATACAGATCTCATCTCATCATTGAGCATGATTTGAGAGTGGCAGTATCAAGCAAACAACCTCGTTTTGAAAAAGAAAGTATAAGAAAGCAAAACAGGCTCATTGCAGCCACTAAAATATTGAACAAGGTTATTAATTTTTTGTCAATTTAAATGTTAAATGGACTGCATTTATATAGCGCTTTTTCTGACCAACAGTGGCCACCAAAGCGCTTTAGATTGCCTCACACTCACCCATTCATTCACACATTCATACACCGACGGCGGTGTCAGCCATGCAAGGCGCCAGCCAGCTCGTCGGGAGCAGCTGGGGTTAGGTGTCTTGCTCATGGACACCTCGACACTTGGTCAGGAGGACCCGGGGATCGAACCACCAACCTTCCGAATTGCTGGACAACCTACTTGACCCACTGAGCCACTGCCACCCGACAATTTAATTTGTTCTACTTGCATGCAGTTTGCAAAGTGACAAAATGAAGGAAAGCACAAATAGTCCACAATTTAATTTTGTACGTTTCTAAATATGATGTTATCAAAGGCAAAATGCAAACACTGCATTATTATTATAATTATGGATTTATAAACATAATCTTATTTCATGCAAAGTGATAATATAATATACATTTTTTTTCTCTATTTCAAAGTTAATAGTGTTATTTTGAGGTTATGTTTTTAAAATATGATGTTAATAAAATTAATTATAGCAGTAAAACTTAAAGCTTAGTTTTTAACCATTTTGTTGGGGCAAATGCGGACAGGTGGGGCTCAGAACCCTTTCCTACCTCCAATGTGGGGAATGGCAGAAAATGTTTGAGAAACACTGACCTAGGGCAAGTAAAAATGTGTACCAGATGTCATTTGTGCCAACTGCCATTTGAATTTAAATGTTGAGAAGATATTGTAGGTTTTTGTATGTATATTCTTTATGTTGTGTTGGTGTCCTTGTGTGTGGTGTATAGTGAAGCTAAAGACAAATTTCCACTTGTGGACAATAAAGGAACTAAACTTAACTAAATCGAAATGTGTCATCTGTATGGGGATAAGACTCATAATATCCGTTTCACCAGTCATACCAGTACTAGTACAGTAGGTAAACAGAACACTCCAAGATGGAATAAGTTTGAAGTGATGATATGTGGCTGAGAAAAGCTAGTGTGTCAAGCAAAATATGTGGCCAGGACGTGGACACACACTGAGTGATGTTCAGCAGCTCCAAAGTGATGTGATCAACTGTTTCAATGTCGGGGCGTTCCTTGGCAACCGGACAATCCATGGAGGATGTGGTGGGCGAATATACATTCCTTAAGTTTGGCCAAGCTTGCTCTTTGAAGAATGAGATGACAAAACCTTAGTTATAGTGTCTTGTCGAGATTTTGTTGCTGTTTAGTATAGATACAGAATGTTCAGAATAAATAAACTGTCACAAGTTATCCTTCCCATTGTTTTTAATTTCTCATGGTTATAACACCAATTAAACAATTTGCATTCTTTTTACAGTAAAACAGGAAGGGATTTCTGTTGTAAGATTTTATGTGAATCTTGCAGCACACATCAGGCCTAAATCATACAAGTGTCTGGGACAATGTTTCTCTGTCTCTAATACCTCACATGTTTGGTAAAAAAAGCCTAAAGTCTGAGATATTATTTTCCTTATAAAATGAACTAAAGGGCCTACTTCCTCACTGCTATAAGTGCAGTGTGTAGTGGAAAGTGTTTGCTTTGGGAAGTACTCAGGGACATCAAGATGATTGGATTGGTTGGGAAACACCCAGGTTGGGTTGGTTGTGGTGGTCCCTGGGAACAAGAGAGTAAATCAATCTTCACACAGCATAAACCTAAGCTCTTCTGTCACCATGTCCAGGAAAGCTGAGGATGGCTGATTGGGAACAGGGAGAAGATGGGGAATGCATCTGTGTAAACTGCTTCAGATGGAAAAAATTACAGTTAATCTGAGTGATCAACTATATCCCATGGTGAAACATTTCTATCCAAATGAGAGTGGCGCCCACATCTACAAGGCACAAGCGGTAACTACCGTAAATATTTTGTCGAGAATATCTTTTGGAATCCAGTAGATTTTCACAGACTTGTAGAATCTGAAATCCTGTGTTCGTCCCACAACTTACTGTGAGACACTAGTTTTTCCATAAATGTTTTCACCCATTTGTATTTGGGCCTGGGGATACAGTATGTGTTAGTTCAGCACAGGTCTGCCTTCCCTCCAACCCTTACGAACTGGAGAGTTGTGCAGGTCTGACACAATGAGTGTCCAAAATGGCATTTTGGAGTAAATGCCTTGCACAAGGACATAATGAAATAAGTTTTTTCCTTTTGCTGGGTTGGGGAGATTCTTGCAACTTTCTGATTAAATATGTTTAAATCAATGCCAAAAGTGCACTGAAAATTTAATCTAGTGGTGTACATCTTGTTGTCTTACAATGGGTGAAATTGTATTTTTTCTTATGGACAACATTTTCCATGGAATAAGTGTAAAAAAAATACTAATATACATAAATAAGTACTGCCCAACCTCCTTAAACCTCCTGCCCCATATATTTGGAATTACATCTGTGCAATATTTCTTACAATTTTTCTTTAGGCTTTCCAAGTTGTAGGGATTAGGTTATCCAAGTTGTAGGGATTAGGTTATCCAAGTTGTAGGGATTAGGCTATCCAAGTTGTAGAGATTAGGTTATCCAAATTGTAGGGATTAGGCTATCCAAGTTGTAGGGATTAGGTTATCCAAGTTGTAGGGATTAGGCTATCCAAGTTGTAGGGATTAGGCTATCCAAGTTGTAGGGATTAGGTGGTGGAAACCAAAAAAAACATTAAATAGATTGTGGAGCCAACTTAAGTGTACACAACTTAGACACTGTTTGACATTTGCTGTATTCATGGTAAACAAATCCATAGTATATTTGTCATTTTGTTGTTTATTGCTAGTGTAAATCCGACTGATGCATGATTTCTGTTAGCGTCACAAGCCCAGGTTTAGAGGAAAATAACTGGAGACAAATGCAAAGGAGATAAAGAAATAAACAGTGTTTACTATATATAACACTGTTCAAAAGAAAATGTGCCTCAATGGGCAAAACCCATGACAAAACCCAACAATGAGCTACAGCGAAACCAAACACAAACAGGTACTAAATACAAATGAATTAATGTTTGCAGTAGAGGTCGAACAATTATGATTTTTCAAGGCCGATACAGACTACAAATTATTGGGAGACCAAAAAAGCTGATCATAATTTCTCGGCAGATTATTTTTATTTATATTTATTTATGCAGTAAAGCATATTTTAATGATAGGCATAGTAAGATTTGTATTTTACATAACTTTTCTTATTAAAACAAACATTTGTATTGGTATTGCCACAAATCTGTGTGCATTTTGATAGTTGACCAATTTATCACTAATTTTTCACTAATTGGTTTTGGTGCTGCACAACTGGAGTAAAGGCACAGGCATCTGAGGTAAAAAGCACTTAACATTTTTGTTTTCCCTGATTATAATGAAGTTGGCATATGTTATTCCATAGGAAACACAGGTCAGAAATCACCAACTGATTTCTGACCTTTAATTATTTTGTTACTGTAGATATACAGAAATGCAAATATATTTTGATATTACAGAGTTTGGGTTTCTACTGATATGTGCCTGATAGATGGTTGTAATGGACATTTTAAATCATCAAATGTTTATCAAATAATTACAGTATTCCCAGTTAGAAATAATATGGTATACTGTTCTTCTATTTTGTTTAGTGTTAAAAAAACTGTCATAACAGAGTCTCTGTCATTGTACCCGGCTCCCTGACACCCATGAATTATAAACCACTTCCTGGACATTGATTTTGTAGCTCAGACAAAATATCAATGTGGATATTGTATATCATTTGTGGGCATTGTAAAATGGACATCCCTTGCATTACAGTCTACATTATGATTGTCAGTGGTTTGAGCCTGACTATGGGATCACCACCTCAAGTCCCCCAGGACAGGGCAATGTTACAGCTAAAATGAATTTAAAACACCCTAGTCTGTGTTGATGTCAAGCATACCAATAACATGATGCAGTCACCACCAAGCTTAAAAATAGGGAGGCAGTTATTTAGTAGTGTTTATTTGTCCCCAGTATTGTATTCTTTTGACATTTACTTTTCAGTGACAGTATTATGTTATTGCTAGTAGGTGATCTTTACTAAGTATAGATACTTATTTCTACCAACACAATATTTGAATAGTGTTGCTATTTAAAAAAACAACAATGGCCTCATGGTAACATTCGTAAGGTGTTAAATTACATGCCCTGCAATTCAGTTCAAAAGGAGGACTGTATATACAGTATGTTTTTGGTAATGATGAACTTGAACATGCATAAAAAGAATTTCTGCTGTGTATTGTTACTGAGCCATCAATCATTGCCCCATTCCAAAACAATACATGGTCTTTAAAGTTTAATCTGTGATTCAAATTCAATGATTAAATGTTCTTAAATAAAAAATAACTGCTGATATAAATCACCTCAGGAAGGCTACGGACGACACCCTAAACTGACAGGTGTGGTTACACACAAGTCACACCTGTGTGTCAGAAAACACATATGTTTCCCACAAAGATCAAATCCTCTCTTTAGTTTCTCTCTTCTTTCATCTCTCACTTCCTCCTCAATTATTCTACTTTGTGTCTATATTTTGTCAATGCTTTCTATATTGCTACCTACCTAAATAAGCCTCCAAGAACACGACAGGAAAAATTATGTGAATTATAATTAAATGGACATTTTCACTGGGTTAGCATTTTTGAAAGGAAAACTAAGTATGAAATGATGAAGCTGGAACTGCAATTTGCCAAAATGTTGTAGACCTCAAATACAATAGCTGAATTGCTTTGCAGGCACATTCTCCTGCATCATAAAACAAGCCTAAGACGTACAAGAGAAGCCAAGTTAAAACAGATCAAGGCTGTTATTTTTTTATTTTACCTTTATTTAACCAGGTAAGCATGTTGAGAACAATTTCTCATTTGAAAAAACGACCTGGAAAAGATAAAAGCGATCAACAGCAAGCATTGTACACTTTGTAGTAATACAGTCGTATGCAAATGTTTAGGCACCCCTGACAATTTCAATGATTTTCATTTATAAATAATTGGGTGTTTGGATCAGCAATTTCATTTTGATCTATCAAATAAATCTAGGACAATGTAATATTTCTGTAGTGAAATGAGGTTCATTGGATTAACAGAAAATGTGCAAATTTGGGCATCCTTGTCATTTTTTTTATTTGAATACCTGTAAGTAACTAGCACTGAATAATTGGAACACATAATTGGTTTGGTGAGCTCATTAAGCCTTGAAATTCATAGACCGGTGCATCCAATCATGAGAAACTGTATTTAAGGTGGCAAGTTGTTGTTCTCTTTGACTATTCTCTGAAGAGTGGCAACATGGGGGCCTCAAAATAACTCTTAAATGACCTGAAAACAAAGATTGTTCAACATTATGGTTTAGGGAAAGGTTACAAAAAGCTATTGCAGATATTTAAGCTGATTCAACTCAATATCAGCAGATACTTGAAAATAATGTAAAGGAACCATTCAAGTTGCGCTGGGGCTGGATATTTCAACAAGACAACGACCCAAAACACTGCTCAAAATCTACTCTGGCATTTATGCAGAAGAACAAGTATAATGTTCTGGATTGGCCATCCCAGTCACCAGAGCTGAATATCATTGAAAATCTGTGGGGTGATTTGAAAAGGGCTGTCTATGCTTGGCAACCATCAAACCTAACTAAACTGGAGATGTTTTAAAAGGAGAAATGGTCCAAAAAACATTCATCCAGAATCCCGACACTCAATACAGGAAGTGTCTAGTGGCTGTTATTTCTGCTAAAGTCGGTTAAACTAAATATTTTTGTGATATTTTTGTTGGGGGGGCCCAAAAGCTCTTTTCACTACTGAAATATTACTGTGTCCTTCAGTTATTTGATAGATCAAATTGCTGATCCAAACACCCAAATATTTATGAATGAAAAGTATGGAAATTGTCAAGGGTGCCTAAACTTTTGCATACAAATGTAATTGAAAACATCACAGCATAACACATGTTTGAATAACCAGAGATCAGCCT
The DNA here is from genome assembly GCA_016801145.1 of Umbra pygmaea. Classification (NCBI taxonomy): domain Eukaryota; kingdom Metazoa; phylum Chordata; class Actinopteri; order Esociformes; family Umbridae; genus Umbra; species Umbra pygmaea. The sequence goes on along the minus strand of JACXGM010000637.1, from coordinate 33,292 downwards.
AAATCTAGGCAGACATTTACCAGGCTTACATGGCGTAGAGAAGCCTTGACATCTGAAACAATTATCAAAATCCAGATGGGCAAATCTAGATAATTATGTTCATATGGCTTGTGGGTTTAAGTCACAATATATGATCTCCAGATGAGAAGCCCACCATGGGTCTGGTAGTCACTGGAGTACATTACCACCACTGGAAGGCTTTTTACAGATAACAGCTCTTTCGAACACACACGCACACAGTCTGAAAACGGTTGGAGGTTTTCACAGCCACACGACAATAAGGTTAACACCCAAAATGAGTCACCATTATATAGGAAAAAGGGAAACAAGGTTAGAATAGAGAAGTGTGAGGCAAAGTATAACAGGATAAGCATTAGGGCAAGAAACACAGCTTCTAAGTTGTTTTATGACTACTGGCACTGTGAATCATGATAATCTTGAGGTAGGACAAACCACAAAGCTCATTTGAGAATCAAACAGTCAAAACAGAAACAGAGGGCATTCCCAGTAAAATGTCTCACTATGCATGGAGTTGCACAGTATTTCTGGTGGTAAGACATTATTACAATGCACATTGACTCGTGAATCATGCTAAGTGAAAAACCAAGCACACACCTAAATCGTATGCACCGGATCATTTAAACAGCCATCACCATTTAGCGGAGATGGTTCTCTCCAGACCGCAACACATTTCTCATAAATTAATAACATTGGTAGCCTGGTTGACACCAGAGCCTTCTCAGTTGTAACTGAGAATGGGTCTGGGCAAGGTTCATTCACAGCCCATTTCCAAAGGGGCGTCACCAACGGACGGCGCTCAAATGCCTCTCGGCGCAATTGGATATATCAGACTTTTGCCGAATCGAGTCGGCAAGTCCACGTCAACATATTTTTTTTTAGATATGAAGGCTTCGAGTGTTGTTCTTTGCTCGGATTTTAACAAAAAAGAAACGTTCAAATCGCTTAAATCATGCAATAGCTGATTCGAACAAGTAATATTCCGGATGTTCCATTGTCTGCTTTAACCAAGGACAGTATATAGCTGCGCTATCGTCATCGTGTAAAGCCTGCCTCAATGGTTGTGATTGGTGCCTCGATTTGGAAAAATTGTAAACGGGCTTGAATGAGCTTTTGGCCAGATTTACTTGCAGAGCAAATCTCAAATTTGCCGGAAGCCCGTCAGGGTTCTTCCAGGCTATAATATTGGTGGAGCTTCTAGACTTTTTAATGGCGTTTTTCGACGGGGGCATTTTAGCCAGCTCAGGGGAGATGCGAAGGTCCTTGTGTGTAGTTCAGTGTGTCATTTATATCACTGCATGCAACATAGCAAAACAAAGCAAATGTTTACAGTTGTTGGTGACCAATAAAGAACCTTGTAGTCAGAGAGAGGGAGGGATAAGCGAAATCTTGAATAAGAGATTACAGAGAAACTTAAAGCCCAGTACGAGTTGTCCACCAGCGTTCTCCCCCATTCACTCACACCCCAATAACATGCAAACAAATGTTCCCTAAACATGTAAACCAGTAAAACACATTCAAAAGGAGGACATATACCTGGTCATAAAGGAAAGTGTTGAGAAAAGGCGGGGGATAGATGTGAAATCTGTGTTGTCAATGTCGTTTTATTTTTGGAAAAGAAATTAGAAGCTTCCATACCTTTATTTATGATAATTTATCTATTATGATTACTTTTAACATGTGTCTGGGTGGGTGAAGAAAGTACTTTTAACATTTACAATACAATGGGGCAAAAAAAAAGTATTTAGTCAGCCACCAATTGTGCAAGTTCTCCCACTTAAAAAGATGAGGCCTGTAATTTTTCATCATAGCTACACTTCAACTATGAGAGACAAAATGAGAAAATAAAATCCAGAAAATCACATAGTAGGATTTTTAAAGAATTTATTGTTAAATTATGATTGAAAATAAGTATTTTGTCAATAATAAAAGTTAATCTTAATAATTTGTTATACACCCTTTGTTGGCAATGACAGAGGTCAAACGTTTTCTCTAAGTCTAAGTCTGCTGGTATTTTGGCGCATTTCTCCATGCAGATCTCCTCTAGAGCAGTGATGTTTTGGGGCTGTCGCTGGGCAACACAGACTTTCAACTCCCTCCAAAGATTTTCTATGGGGTTGAGATCTGGTGACTGGCTAGGCCACTCCAGGACCTTAAAATGCTTCTTACGAAGCCACTCCTTTGTTTCCCGGGCGCTGTGTTTGGGATCATTGTCATGCTGAAAGACTAGGGGTGCAACTGATCAAAAAACTCACGGATCGGATCGTTCCTCGGATCAGAATCATGGATCGGATCATTTTTCGGATCAGCAAAAAAAAAAGACAAATAAACATAAGATGTCTTTTTGTTTATTAACAATATGGGGAAAAATATGAGAGAGAAATGTGATTATTATTGATTGTTGTTTAGGTACATTAATTCACATTAAGCCTTTTCTTTACAATAGACTTTAATGAAGCAGGAAGGCTTAACGTCAGATAATGCCCATAATAATTGGAATTTGGGTTAGTTGTTTTTATAATTTTCAGTGGTTATGATGAGCAATACGAGAGAGAAATGTGGTTAATATTGATCTTTGTTTAGGTAGGCTACATTAAATCACGTTAAGCATTTTCCTCGTCATTAAGTGACAAGATATAGCCATGAGAAATTTGGTGATGATTGACCATTGTTTAGGTACACTAAAACCCCCGTAAGCTTTTTCACATTGAGCGTTTTAGTATGTCCCGTATGCGATGGGATGTCGTAACGTGGCTCAAACACTTTCAGCATGTGGTTAAAGTCCTCTTTTTGCCCAACCGATTATGGCCTCATTTGTGCACCTATAAACACACCGATCGCATTTGTGATGGCTTTTGCCCGGTCTGATTAATTGCTTAAATGCCACGGTGATAAGCGGTTGTTTTGCAGCTTTCGGTTTCACTCCTGTCAGTGAAACACCGGGGTGATGTCGCTTTCAATGCGTTGCCATGCTTGATGTGTTTCCACTGTCATATGGCTTTCTTGTGCCAGAGTGCCTACACACTTCATCATTATATTTAACAGGGAAGCCAAAATGCTCCCATACAGGGGATTTAAATGATGCTGGGGGTTCAAGCTCCTCCATTCCTCCGCTCGCCATGACCACGCTTTGAGCGGACTGAACATGCGCACAACTTTTTTTTCAGAAATCAATCCGCAGATCACGTGTGTGCCGAACCGAAGATATTGATCAGAACGGATCACGGATCAATGACGATCCGTTGCACCACTATGAAAGACCCAACCACGATTCATCTTCAGTGCCCTTGCTGTTGGAAGGAGGTTTTCACTCAAAATCTCACAATACATGCCCCATTCATTCTTTCCTTTACACGGATCAGTCGTCCTGGTCCCTTTGCAGAAAAACAGGCCCAAAGCATGATGTTTCCACCTCCCTGCTTCACAGTAGGTATGGTGTTCTTTGGATGCAACTAAGCATTCTGTCTCCTCCAAACACGACGAGTTGAGTTTTTACCAAAAAGTTCATCTATTATTCATCTATTTTTAGAGACGTCTAAAATAATCCTTATTCATTTATTTTTAGAGACGTCTAAAATAAGCTTTATTCATTTATTTTTAGAGATGTCTAAAATAAGCCTTATTAATTTATTTTTAGAAACGTCTAAAATAAGCCTTATTAATTCATTTTTAGAGACGTCTAAAATAAGCCTTATTCGTTTATTTATAGACGTTAAAATAAGCCATATTCATTTATTTTTAGAGACGTCTAAAATAAGCATTATTCATTTATTTTTAGAGACGTCTAAAATAAGCCTTATTCATTTATTTTTAGAGACGTCTAAAATAAGCTTTATTCATTTATTTTTAGAGATGTCTAAAATAAGCCTTATTTATCTATTTTTAGAGACGTCTAAAATAAGCCTTATTCATTTATTTTTAGAGACGTCGAAATAAGCCTTATTCATTTATTTTTAGAGACGTCTAAATAAGCCTTATTCATTTATTTTTAGAGACGTCTAAAATAAGCCTTATTCATTTATTTTTAGAGACGTCTAAAATAAGCCTCATTCATTTATTTTTAGAGACGTCTAAAATAAGCCTCATTCATTTATTTTTAGAGACGTCTAAATTAAGCCTTATTCATTTATTTTTAGAGATGTCTAATATAATCCTTATTAATTTATTTTTAGAGACGTCTAAAATAGGCTTTATTCATTTATTGTTAGAGACGTCTAAATTAAGCTTTATTCATTTATTTTTAGAGACATCTAAAATAAGCCTTATTCATTAATTTTTAGAGACGTCTAAAATAAGCCTTATTCATTAATTTTTAGAGACGTCTAAAATAAGCCTTATTCATTAATTTTTAGAGACATCTAAATATGCCTCATTAATTTATTTTTAGAGACATTTAAAACCTTTTCAAGTATCCTGTGACACCCATTGTACCATCAGCCACATGCATAATCAAAATACGGCTAAATCAAAACTCCTGCCAGCATTAGATTTGTTTTTTCATCCAAAAACGTTTATAATACAAGTATGCTTCAATAATATTTTTATCCTTGTGAGAAACACCCAGAGCAGAATCATCTGCATATAAAAAGATGGCATGTTTTTTACAGTTCCTTTGCCCTTATGTCTGGGGGGGTTGTGTGGGGGCCATCGAGATGTCAATGTTTTGTGTGGTTTTCCACGGTCATTTGTAATACAATGACTATATGAATTGTGTTTGCCAGCTCAGCTGTCAAGAATTGCTGATTCCAATCAGCATGGGCTGCGCCATCTCTTGGTCTTCCATTTAGAGGCAACAAAACGATAGTTACCAGAGTTATTGTAACTCCAGTTCTATATCGTGGAGCTCAGCCCCATAGGGGAAGCTCTAGCTCCTAGTGGTTTATCCCTTCTGCGCAGCAGGATGCATCTGAAAAAGTTTGCATATACGTCACTTCCTACCAGTGACCACGCCAGCTATATAAGGGGTCCCGCCCCGCCATTAACATTCTCCCAAAAAACGCAAGCTGTAATCCGGAAGAGTAATCAGGCTAAAATCCCTATGGGGCTCCGCTCCACTCATAGAACTGGAGTTACAATAACTCAGGTAACTATCATTCTATATCGCGGAGCTCCGCCCCATAGGGGGAGCTCTAGCTCCTAGTGGTTAAGGGCGGAGCGCAGCGCCGTCAATGTCACCCTGATTACTCCCTGTAGAACCTAAAAGGCCCTAAAAGAATATTTCCAGAAGGGAAAGGAAAACTGCGACAGACAATACGCCGAAGGAGTATCTAAAACACAGTCCAACTGTTCTGACAAGAACCAAATAAAATTCTTGCACTGATGCAACTCACAGAGTAAAACGAGCAAGAATAAACAACACAGTCATCGAACACGAGGGACAGCACTCTCTCACCATCTATCTGGGACCCACCAAACGGAGAACTGTGTGACCAAAATCAGAGGAGGAAACATCATACAGTAAAATTCAACAGAGAGAGAGGGTGAAGACCATGAGACCGCTTCGTAGATCTCCTCCGCCCCCACACCACCAAGGATAGCGACCGAAGTCGCCACACCTCTTGTGGAGTGAGCTCTCACCCCTTCAGGGGAAGTTGGGCAAGAGGAGACATAATCCAACTCAAACCGCTGATCCATAGCACACAAAAAGGCTGCTGCGATGAATCAACATGTGCAGTCTTGGCCACGTACACAGCCAAAACGTACACCGGACACAAGCAGTGTAATCCTCTCTCGACCACATTTCGAAAGGGAGGGGAAGAGAAGGCTTAGAGTCCCAGAATCCTAGATCTGTATGTGGTCTTGATCACTTCAGGAACGATGGCTGAGTTAGGTCTCACAAACAGCTTTACTGAGGTCACCATTAATGATGCAGCCACTCGGATGAATAGAGAGCGCGCATAGGTCACTCACCCTCTTCGCAGAAGATAACGCAAGGAGGAGTGCTGTATTACTGGATAACGATCTGAAGGAGATCGATTCCAGAGGATCAAAAAGAGGTTTTTGTAGCGCGTCCAGGACCACGGACAGCTCCCATTTCGGGAGGCCAGTCCCAACGGTGGGCCATAAGGAGCAAGCTCCTTTCAGAAAACACGTAAACCAATGGGTGGGAAAAAAAAGAGGCATTCCCCCAGCCATCTTGACAAGCTGAAATGGCTGACGCATAAACCTTTATAGTGCCAGGCGATTTCCCCTCCTCCAGTAAATGGTGAAGAGAAGGCAGCACTGAAGTAGTTTCACAGGGCTGTGGAGCAAAACCACGTGAAAAGCACCATCTCTCGAAAAAGCTTCCATCTACACGCGTAGCTTTTTGCCAAAGAGGCTGCGCGTGCCTCCTGAATAGTCTGGATAACATTCATGGGTAACCCGCTGCGACGTAATCTTTCCCATTCAAGGACCAAGCTCAGAGGAGTATGGTCAGAGCAGGTGGGAAAAGAAGGGTTCTTCGAACCTGGATCAGTGCGTCTCAGTGGTGGGGAACCCGCCATGGAGGAGCGCAAGGCATCCCACCAAGGTGTGCCAGGTCTCACCTGAGCCACCAAAAACACAGTCACCCCCTCACCTCGAATTCTCTGCAAAAAATTGCAGCAGAAGTCTGACGGGAAAAAACATACAGCAGGCCTGCTGGTCATCTGGGGTGCGCGTCCCCTCCCAACGGAGGGCTGTCTGTGTGTCTCAGAGAAAACCACAGGGGACACTGTGTTTTCCATTGGTGCAAACAAGTCTGTGTTGGCTCTGCCGAATCTGTTCCAATCATTTGAATCAGGTTTGCATGTAGGGCCCACTCGTCAGAGCTGCTACTAGCAATTGAACATGAGGCCGGGCCCACATATATAAATCAACTGTAAGTTAATGCAGTGTGGGTGATCTCCAAGAAATTCAAAAACACCTGAGGTGCCAGGACGCACCCGAACGGCATCCTCTGGTACTCACAGCATTTTCCTAGAAAAGCAAATCTGAGGTATTTTCAATTTCAATCAGAACATGAAAATAGGCAACCCTCAGGTCTAAGCTGGTACAGTGATCGCTCTGATGAATGCATTACATCAAGTGTCTGACTGTCAGTATACAAAAAAAACCTCTCTAGGTCAATGAACTGTTTAAGACCCCCAGGTCTAAGATTGGCCTCACCCCTCCTGTTTCCTTCGGAACCAGGAAGTAAGAGAATAACGACTGTGTCTCTGTTCCTCCACCGGAACCTCTGACAAGAGCCGAGACAGCTCACTCTCCAGGGTGTCTTTCTTGCTCAGAGATTACATAACTGTCTCACTGGTTCCCCGAAGGGGGGGGAGGCGAGACTGGGGGGGCATATCCATTTTGGAAAGATCCATCTCTCTCGCCAATCGAGATAAGAGTGGTGAGAGTGGGCGAGCAACCCGTTGAGTCACAGAGTTTAGAAAACAGTAGAATCTCTTCGCCCACGGGGAGGGTGATTCTGAAGGGACGCGGGGGGGGAGTCCCCAACCCACTCCCGGGTTCAGACAGTGTGGAAAAATTGGGAGAGGGGCAAGGTCACTGAATCTCCTCATTCCTCTCCAGCTGTCAAAGAAATAGACACAACTGGAGAAATAAGCCATTATTTATTCAATTTTTTCCATCCTCCTCTGTGTTTCTGGACTGAGAGAGAGGAACCACTGCGCTTAACAGCACGTAGTGAGCAAGGAGAAAGGGCCCCTCCCCTCTCCCTTTAACACACACCAGAGCTGACAGGCATGGGAAAGGGCCATGAGACACAGAGAGGGTTGGTTGAGACTTTAACAGCCGCATCCCGGCTCTAGCTTGTAAGTCAGCGTTAGCCAAGGTTAGCAAAGAGCGGGCGGCGAAGGAAGACCACATACACTAACGGACACGCTAGCGGGTTCACATAAAGGTGAATATACCTCTTAATCAATGAGCATTCTCATTTTATCAGGGTTAAAGGACACGAAAACAACCCGTTTAATAGAGGAGAGTCTCCCTCTATTAAATTTCACTTCCACAAAGCATTACTCACAACCGACGGAGGTCACACCGCTAGCAACCCGGCATAGCCGAGTACGGTGAAAACTCTGACTGAGTAGTAGTGGAGACACAAGACTGGCTAGGTTGCCTGACTAGACAAAGTACTTCCATCATGCACAGAGAACACACGCGCCCTCTCATCCAAAGGGGCAGTGGAATAAACTGTCTGACACACAAGCGGGTTCAGATAGAAAGCATACACCCTTTATCAATGAGCGTGCTGATTTTATCAGGGTAGAGGACGTGGAAACAGCCCGCTGAATAGAGGAATCTCTATTAGGTTTAGCTTTTCGCTTCCTCAATAGCGTTACTCACAAGGGACTCGTGCTCTGGGCATTCTGTAAAAGGAGGACCTGTGGATCCTTCAGTGCCGTCGCCGATAGCCATAGGTGACGGTGAAACACCCCTGAAGTAGTCATAGTGCGTGCAGAACAGGTAGCGACAGTGTTGGCCATCTGTAAGATGGTGGCTGAAGCCTTCCCCGACTCCCCAAATCTCGACTGGAATGAGCGAAGTTCTATCCAGAGTGAGAGATGCCAGGGCCAAGGACAACATGGCAGTGTTGGAGGCCGCTCCACCGGACTACGCGCCCAACACACAAGACTTCTCTTTCAGTGCATCGTGTATTTAATTTACGATAGAGTGAAGGCAGGCTTCTGGGTGGCCGACCAGGATGCCGAACCTGTGACCAGGAGTGTGGCCAGGGATAGGTCAAAGCGGGGAAATACCACTACGGACTACTTCCTCTCTCCAGGGGAGCCAGGTAGCCCTTCACCAGAGCGGAGAGTTGGAACGGGGCCTGCCAAGACCATACCAGGTAGTCAGCTAGGCCCACCATGCGGTTCCTATTAGGTCAAGGTCTGAACAAATCTAGTCTACCACGACCTCTTAGCATCTTCTTTCGTAGCTGGCGGGGTAGGGAACACCTAGTCTGTCAGAGGCGATCCGCATGATGTAAGGCAGGTCTCGACGGAGTGAGGGCAGAACGAGTTTGGACGCCACAGGCGCCACCTACGCTCCACCTTCCTCGAACTCGGAGGAAGAAGTGCCAGCTCTAGCACGTGGTCCCACCGGGGCCAGTAGAGCTGACGGCACCCCCGCACTTGGCGATAGCGCCATTGGAGCCACGTGAGCATGTGGCACAGATCGTTGACTGAGGCCAAAAACCTCGCTAGACTCCTCCATAGGAGCAGGTACGGCGAAGAAGGCCTCCCTCCTAGCTCGGAGTTAGGAGGCATGGCGGCGCAAAACGAGCATGCTGGATTAGGAAGCAACACGGCCCCCGCGTGTTCGACTCCCAGACACGCTACGCAGAACAGTGGGATGCCCTACCCTCTGCAAGGCGGTGGCAACAGCACGCTCTGTCGAATACGCAGACTGGGAAGACATACTAATCCACGGAGTGTAGATCCGGGATACACAAACTAACGTCGTCGTTAAAGATGCAGCTTCGAAGCGGATGCGGCTGAAGAAAAAGGGAGAATGTTATGGCGGAGCGGGACCCCTTATATAGCTGGCGCGGTCACTGGTAGGAAGTGACGTATATGCAAACTTTTTCTGATGCATCCTGCTGCGCAGGTGGGATAAACCACGGAGCTCCATGATATAGAACTGCTGGCAACACCCAAGCAACTGAATACAGCAACTCTTGCGACTTCCCTCTCATTTCTTTATTTCAATTAAAGCTGCACTGTGTAACTGTCAATTCATTTGTCTATGAGAAAGTCAGCCACTTCTCAATTGATTTATTACCTCAGTTAACATTTTCATAATGGGTTTATGGTCTCAATTGCTAGTTTTATGTCTTCTGCAAAACAGAATGATGTACAATTTTTTAATTATTGTCTCATTAACCCTTTTATGTTTGACTCAACCGTTTGATAGAACACACAATGGGTTTTTTCACAGCAAGGACATTAAAGGTTTGAATTTAAATCGGCGATAAAGCAGTTTTTTTTAGGGAGTGGCTATGATGTGATTGACATTTACTGTGCCAGTGAAAATGTGTAACATAAAGCGTAAGCAGCATTGCCAACTCTCAGATAATGTCACAGTCAGATACAGCCTCTCATCTAAAATGTCACACCCGCAACCAAGATGTCTGTGTTCGTAAAGGCAAACTCGATCGCTCAAATCAGATCTCCACACCAATGAGTGATGTCACGCATGGCTACATCCAGTACTACATACGGTCTATGGCATGAAGGCAGTTTTTTCTCTCAGTTTTAGCTATTCTATTTTTACTGTCCAAGTCACAAGTCCATTGACTACAAGTCCAAGTCAAGTTTCAAGTCTTTTAAACAGATCACAAGTCAAGTCACAAGTCAATTTATTGGTGACTTAAGTGTGACTTGATTCCAACATTTTGCACCAGAGTTGTCCTTTAAGTGACTTGAGTCCCCAGCTCTGCCTGCTGGTGAAACACAGTTCTACAGTATGTTGACACAGCTTTGAAATGATTTCTAACCATTCCGGTGACTGTGGCAAGTGACAAAAGATCCTTTTCAAAACTTAAGATCACAAAGAGCTTTCTGAGGACTTTAATGAGCCAGGACAGACTCTCTGGTGACAAGTGACAATTAAATATATTCTGATTATAGTTCTGATTTCGATCATGATCATTGGTTGCTTCAGCACCACATTACGTTAGATAACTTAAGTAATAACAGAACATTATAGGGCAAGCGCCAAGCGGTGCAATTCTTTTAAATAGTTATGTTACTGCATGTGTGTCCTTGTTCTTTAGCTAGCCAGTGTACCAAACAACAGAAAGAACAAACAAGCTGAGTGCATTATTCAAAACTAAAATAACAGATACTAGATTTTCTGAGAGGTCAGTTTGCAGTATTTAAATATCAATTGTAGGTAAAGAAAAGGACGGTGTCTAGCTAGCTAGTAAAGCAATTTTCTTAAAGGTAGGCTAATTTGTGACTTGGCATTGATCTAGCTAGCTAACAAATAATTTACAGCCACAATAGGTGTTTAAAGGACAACTCCGGCACAAAATGAACCTAGGGGTTAATAACACATAGGTACCAGGTCGACCGTTCTCTGGGATATGTTTTCATGCTAATCGAATGTGCCCAGTTTTAGTACGAACTGATAATTACCTTATAACGCTAGTTGTGAGCAGAGCCGGTCCTGTCCTCCCTTGGGCCCTAAGCAAAATTCTACTAAGGGGCCCTCCTTTTTGACCCAAGAGCCATGTCAACTATTTGCCATTGTCACACCTGACACCCCAGTGCTCCTACAATCCTTCCTCCATCAAAACAGTTTAGCTCCATCTTTCAATCTAAGAATTAGTAGACCTATACAAAACATGAAGAGGTATAAACAAACCATTTTTATTAAATATATATAATATTAAGATAAATGAATACTAAGATTAACATGAATGAGAAATTGTAGAAAATATAAAATATATGTATGTCAAATAAGATGCACTATATAACTTTCCATAAATCTCTTTAGAAATTGCGTGTATTATTATTATTCTTGCTTAGATGTGTTTTATTGAACAGAGGAACAATATAACCAATTTTTGAAAATACACATTATTATTTTGTCCATAATATGCATTTTTGTTACTAGTTATAGTAATTTCTATATTGTAGTTTGTATAACTTAATTGATGTTTTCAAACCTTGGATCCAATTTGCAAGTTCCTAAAGTTTACTAGTCCTAAAAAATGTTGTATGGTTTATAGTTTTCAAAAATGTTACACAGATCGGGCACCTGTGAGTTAAATCGCAGATGTTTAGTTGGTGAATGTAATCATCCCACGCATGATCTTACTAAAGGCTTCCATGTTGGATTCGCAGTGTGAAAATAATTGGCATCTGGGCGACATATGGTTGGATAAACCATATGCGCGCCCCTCGTCATCCCACAGATCTGTCCAAGGAGTTGCGGAGCTGCCAAAAAGGCAGGGTTAGAGAGAATTAGGGAGAAAAATCTGGAAAAATCACACAAAATAAATAAATATAATAACTAAGTTACATAGAAACATTTGCCTTATAAAATGTTATTTTATTAAATAAAAGCTACATAAGACATGAGCTGAATCATTTCTTATAAAATAATTAATATATTTGGCAACATAAACACATTTTTCTAAATTACTGGATCACATTTGGGCTGCCTGTTTACTGAAAATGAGCACATAAGATTTGGGCTGCATGTGCAAAGGTGGCCTTTTGAAATATAAAAACGATATTAATTAACATGAATGCACTTGAATGCAACCAATAGACTCCTATTAACAAAAGTTACAATGGAAGCAACATGTTTATTGAAAATTGAGAAACATTAATAAAGCTTGGGCCAAAAGCCATATAACTCTCTATAAAAAGGTTTTGCCCCATATAGTTCAGATGTTTGTGTAGCCATAGCAAAAATATCATATTGTAGCAAAATGGAAATTAAGTTTCAGATAGGAAGGAATATGCCTATAGTATTCATGTAGTACTCTAGTTTATTATCTCTGTCAACCTGAAGGCCTAAATATTTATAAATAATAAATATTTATAATTCCGGCAGGGTGTAAATAATTCCGGCAGGGTGAAGCGCAGTTGAGAAGCGGCAATGAAAAAGTCCAATGACATTCGGTAGGTATTATCATAGTTCAGCTACAGAATGTTTCACGTTGTCTAAGCGCAGACTGTCTATCTTCCGCATTGTGCACATGTTGGTGTTTTTTTAGGGGTCTTCCATACCCATCTGGCAGCTCCTAAACATTGTTTGGTTTTTTGACATGTGTGCGCTGATGAATTGACACAACCAAATGCGCCAGAGTTCAGCCCAATGTCTCTTTTTTAGGCAAATAACGTCATCGAGTAACGAAGGTGTTGGGGAAAATGTAATATAGTAAAAGTGTCATTTTTGTTCCATGTCATTACTGTACTTTAATACTGTAGCCTACTAAATAATTTTTTAAGTAGCCTAATTGTTACTTTACTCTGTTGCTCAGCTACGTTTGCAAGACAGACAGATTAGAAAGAGATGCACTGCAAGCTAACAAATCAATATAACGTTAATGTTATTTGCTGACATTAAATTTGGAGAGGTGAGAACACAAGTCTACCTGATTGCTGTTCCCGTTATTCAGTCTCATTGTGTTCATTTTCCCTTTTGTCGTGAAGAGATGGATAACTCCGCATCATTCTCTCACAGTTGAAATGCGCTTTAAACCCGCTTTGACACGAGAGGAATGCGGGGCCTTGCGTAATTGGCGGGGCCCTACGCAACGTGCGTAGTGAGCGTATTGGGCCGACCGGTTCTGGTTGTGAGGGCATGAATGATGTAAAAATTAATCACTATTATAGACCACTAACAAGGCTCAAAATAGAACCACACTTCCACAGTAGCATAATGCAAACCGAAGCATTGAGACCTTTGTAAGTGTACAGACAGTTTATTTGAAATATAGTATAAAAGACATTACCGTTTGTGTATACAGCCAGGCGCCATCTTCGGAAAACAGATTCCAAGTCACAGTTCAGTGTGGTTTTACTGGAAAAATGGACACAGCTTTGCGGACCAACTTCTCAGAAACAAACTTAACGTTACACCATTGACGAAGAACAACTACTTTGTCTTCTTCTAATCACCCTCCTTGAACCAAATAATTTGTTGCAGCTGTAGTGTCTGAAAGCCCTGACTCAAACATAACATCCATCTTGGTATCAGCAGCAATGCTATCATCGTATGATTGTCTGTTAACCAAGTAAACTGGCCTGTCATAATCAGATCACTGAAGCAGTGGTGAATGCCAAACAGAAGCTTGTGAAACTTCTGGATAGTTGTATGATATTAGCAAATATCCAGTGAGCTGCAGTTCTCTGGGCGAAAATGCCTTGTTGATGGCAGAGGACAGAGGAGAATCGCCAGACTGATAATAAGATAATAAAAAGGTGACAGTAACTCAAAAAAACACTTGTTACAACCAAGGTATGCAGAAGAGCATCTCTGAATGCACAAAACATCAAACCTTGAATCCGATGGGCTACAGTAGCAGGATAACACACCTGGGTCTACTCCTGTCAGCTAAGAACGCTGAGGCCACAATTTGCACCGGCCCACCAAAATTGGACAGTAGAGGATTGGAAGAAAAAGGTTGCCTGAGGAATGTTTCCAGCACCTTCTTGAATCTATACCATGAAGAATGAAGGCAGTTCTGTGGGCGAAAGGGGGTCCAACCCAGTACTAATGAAGTGGCCAGTGAATGTATATTCTCTTAATCTCTATGAAATGTTCTCTGGGCGTTGTCATTCTGGCCGCTCTTTCTTGCCTTGTGGTGGAGAAATGTTGTGGTTTTAAAGTTCATTTCTAGAATGTTGTCATGTCTCATGATTTAATCATGTAATAAACTCATAGCTGAAAACATCAGCTGACCTAGACTAGTTAGCTGATCTGGGCAAGCTCTATGTTTCAAATTACAATAGCTGATGGAAATCTGTACAGGCACATTCTACCATTTAAACATTCAAGTAAGAGTTGAAAGCCTCATACGGTCTACTTGTGTAAAATGACTAAATGTTTTCACATTCCTCCTTTGTTTGAACCCTAAAAGAGGAAAATCAGGAAAACCAGTAGCTTCCAAGACAGCAAAGTCTTTGTGATTAATTCAGATGACCATTCCATCTGTCCCTGGGTTCAGAATGACCCTACATGCAATGAACATGTTAAAGTGAAGAGGGACTAGTTCACATTGGAATTTGTTTTGTTCTAAATGCACCTTACATTGACTATACCGTATACTGTTTTTCAGCAGGGGCCCAGAACACTGGTCAAAACTAGTGCACGGCAAACAGAATAGGGTGACATTTGGGAGGTCATTTCACTGTCTGGCATCCTTCAGCTATGATTGGTTAAATAGATATTGGGTAGAGGTTGCTTGGCAAGAATTGAGCTTACAGTAGGTCTAAACTTTCACAAGGTTATTCCAAAATGTAAAATGTTTTTCTTTTAAGCCATACTAATGTCAACTTTCCTGTGAAAATCATTGTCTTGCCACATAACCCAAGATTCCTCCCCATCTTCTGTTAAACTATAATGTGTAAACAAGTTTAAAACCTCCAAACGTAAGTAAAAAGAATATAAATGAAAATTGAAACGGTCCAAACTATCCCAATCTCATAGCCAGAGACAACCCCTCCAAGTTCCCACAACCTTCAAAACAAACATGATAACTTCTCTCACCAAATCTGTCACACTATAGGGTTCAATGCCTTAAATAGGATAGGGAATACTGCCAGAACGTATCATATTTCAAATTAAATAGGCAATGCTCAACTCCAATGTCATATATTAAATCAGAGGTATGCTGTGTTACCATTGTCCGTAACATCTATGTGATTAACTCTGAGTACGAAAACACTAGAGAATATCGAGTTCTTCTGAGACAAATTAGAAAAGATAAATTGCAGATACTCTTGTTAATTAATAATGTTAAATAATAAAAAATAGTAACAATATAATGGTGAAAAATACCACCAAATCCTAATGAAACACGAGACAATACAGCACAACTGAAAAGGGTAATGAGATCAGGTGCTCAAGGGTAGGGTGCGTTGCATAGTTTTGCTGTGAAAGGGCATTGAGTTAGGTGTCCTCAGTAGGCGAAACAGTTCCGGTGAAACTGAATTCCAGAGTCGAAGGTTTGGACATAACAGGTTTATGGGTAAAATTATAAAATTGTATTCACATTTATTTACCCATGTATAAATTGTAAAAGAAACAATACATAGACCTATTTCCTTTTTGCAGAAAATATATTACCATGGTGAAGGATTGTGGAGGTTGTAGTTCATAGGGGGATTTCTAGGGCGGGGGGCACGAGCTGTGATTACAAGGTCAAGGGGTGGTGCAAGCTAAAATGTTTGCAAACACCAGTTCTAATGAAACAATACAGACCCATCAACACCCCAAAATCATTGTTCCATTCATGTTACCAACTCGAAATTTTACTCCAGTGAAAAAGCAGCTGCCGGTGAAGCTATTGAGCACAGGTTGACAATGCACTTGTGCTGTATGTGGAAACTCTCCAGCAAAGAAGATCAGTTCTAAATTTGTGAGATCATCCAAGTTTCACATAGACCGATGTATGTGAGACCTTGAGTATACCGACAAATGAACTGGTTATACAGTGTCTATAGAAAATCATAATACTCCTTTGAAAGTCACTTTCTCTTTCAGCCTGAAATCAAAACCCATTACAAATATATATTTTTATTTACTTTACTTTATTTACACATTCTGCCTTAAAAAAAATGTAATTTTCACCAGTTGGTAATTAGTAATCAGGGTGGCTATGTGGACTCAGTGTCCCAGAAGCTGCATTTGTGTCATTTTGAGTTCATAATCCTGTTGGATTTACTTTTTTTGCTTGTTATGTTGAAAACCTGATGGACATCTATATAGTTATTAAGAAGTGTCTTCGGCACTGTATGTCATAAGTAAATTATATTGTACATTTGATCCAGGTGTATGCTGTGTATCACTGTTAGCGTGTCTATGCCACGTTAGAACATAGTAAACAGTATATTGGTTGTGCAGCCAATGTACATGTCCCTCAGCCTTCTCAGCGAATGTAGCAAAGTGCTTGTGTTATCATTTATTCACAACTGAGTTAAATAAAACTCAAGAACTACATTCCCTGGTTGGTCTCCCTTCCTCCAAACCAACTGAGCAAACAACCTCCTTCCTAGGTGACAACTTCGTAGTGCCACCTTTTGGGTGGTGTGCTGTGTTTGGTTTTCGTAAAACATAATGATTGCATTTCAGCCCAAAAAGTTTTATCCCTAAAACCTTTTGCCACATGGCATTAGAGTTGTCATCGAGCTTGAAAATTGGGCCTGGTCCTACCCAAGCCAGCTCAGATGAGGCCCGAGCCCAATTCGACATCACAGAAAATAATTAAGCCTAGCTTGAAAAAAAGCCCAAAGGAAGAAGTTATGGCGTTGCTACAGCTACAGTGTGTGCATAAACCGTTAAATATTTAAAAGATTTGTAAAGCAATAAAACAATAATGGCAGTAATTAAACAGACCTTGCCATTAAGGTGCACATATTATTAAAATAAATGTTTAATTCATGTTTCTGCTTTGTTTTTCTTATGTTTGGAAACATACACAGGTCCTGCCTATTTTGAGTTTGGCCTGAACGCCTATTGTTCTCCAGTATAGCCTTATAATAAAGCTCTTCATTTTTATCATTCGAAAAACAGATTAATGGGTTTATTTTTTATTTCTAATTTTCCAAACAGCCATAAACATTTAACCAAATATTTGAAACAGAGCAAACAATTTAGTTCGTATCGAGCATTGAATCATGTGACCATATTCACTAATCAAATTAAAAGAGTTGACTAATAAAACAAAATGAAAGACAAACTATAACGAAATACAAACATTATTGTACCGTATCTCTAATCTCGTAGGACTTGCTGCATGAACAGACTGGGTTCAAAGTCAAACTAATAAGGAAAACTAACCAATTAGAGTATTTCCTTTTGCCATGAAACATTTCAAACTGTTAAACTGAAATAGATCATGTCATTTCACCACATTTTGTAAGACAGAAAATAGTTGGATTCAATCAATTAAATGGTTATAAAGGCTTGTAGCTACTTTAAGACAAGCTGCAACAATGTGTTGTATAAAGTGTGTGCACTGGCAAGCAGCATACTCATTGCCTACCTGTCTATTTAAAAAATTCATAGCATGTTCTGCATTTTACGTTCTCAATGGATTCACCAGTGGTGTTACTGTTAAGGTCAATTTCTTTCCAAATGTCAGACTTCCCTACTGCGCAACCATACACCTTTAATGAGCACAGCCTTTAGCCTACCTCTGCCCCACCGCATCCATTTTGCTGATTCCTATATGTTATCACCACACCTGTTCTTGGAGTTGTCCACAAGTGTCACGTAACAATAATAATGGGATTTTGTAAGGTAGCGTAGCCTAATATTTCTGAGTAAACTGAAAACGGAAATAATTGATAAAGCTTCAGTTTGAAATATTATTTATTGTTTTATTTCTTTTTAAATATATTTTGAAAAAACTCATGACACATGCCTGAAGCCTGCATGGCCATCCCGCTTTTTCGGGTTCAGGCTGAGAGTTACAAATCTACAAGGCATTACAATCTTCCAAGTGTTTATTTGCAAACACAAACAAGATTCTGTGGTGTCCATTTTCAGAAGAGGCTTCTTTCTTGCCACCTTGCCATACAGGCCAGCATTGTGTAAAGCTTGTGAGATTGGTCGATCTGTGCATGTGACAATAATCTTAGCCATAAGGACTTGTAAGTCCTTCAAAGTTGTCATTGACCTCTTGGTAGTTACCCTGACCAATGTCCTCCTGGCTCATCTAGTTTGGAAGGATGCCCCGATCTAGGCAAGGTATTGGTGGTGCCATATGCTTTTCAATTAATAACGCTCTGAACAGTACTTAGAGGGATAGTTAAAGCCTTTGAAATATGTTTGTATCCTTCTCCTAACCTCTGTCTTTCCACAACTTCATTCCAGAGGCTTTTAAAAGCACCTTTCCAATTGTGTATTCATTGCGTTACCATGCACTACTAGAAATGGAGTCATCATGGAACAGACAGTTTTCTTATGAAGTAATAAAAACCACTACAATTGATGTCAGGTGGAGGGCAATTACCATGGTGTGATGTGGGAAGTGACTTGTTGTACCCACAGGGCGAGCATCCGGTTTGGCAATGTGATGCAAATGCAGAATTGCCTTAAACCTGCATTCTATCTGAATTCCAGCTGGGGGCGATACGTCTGGTTGCAAAAGAGCTTGGTTTCTGTAATAGTCTATGAGAATGAGAGACACTTCTGACTTGATTTATTACCTCAGTAAACATTTTCATAATTAGTATATGGTCTCATCACTAGATTTAAGCCTTATGCAATACATAATGATGTTAATTTTTTGAGTTACGGTGTCGTTGATTTTAAAATTGGTGAAAAAGCAAAGGGGCATTTATGGCGTGGCTATGGCATTCAGTTGTACGACAAGACACTCAAAGGAGTTGGCAGTTCAGTTTTTCTGGTAAGTAACATTACCTTTTGTTTTACATTTTGTTTTAATACTGTTATTCATAGCATCTTAATAAATATCAGTTAGCTAGCTAGATTACTACTCCCTCTTGTCTAAAATTGTCACATCCGCAACCAAGATGTCTGCGCCCACAACAGGCAAATTTGATGACTCAAATCAGATCTTCAGTAACCAATAGGTTCCCTAGTTCCCTAGTCAGAATTTTTTTAAAGTTATTTTCACTTTGATGTTGAGGTTTTTAATGTGTAAATACAGCTGTCAAAAGTTCGAATTCATTTATTTTAATTTCCAGGGAGTAATGTGACAAGAGGTAAGAATTTTGACAAGGTATGATGTTTTTCTATAGACACTGTACCAGTCAGGTCCAGAAGGTCTAGCCCTAGCAGGGGTAAGAACATGTTGAGCATCATCTACCTTGGTTTTATTTGTGTACATACATGGATGAACACAATGTAAAATTCTATATAATAAGTGACAGAATATGGCTTTGGTGAGAACTGTTGACCAATTTTACCATTAGTGATATTGTGAAATGTCTAAGTAGCTAAACAATGCATTGTCTTGGGGCTTAACATGTGGTCATTAAAGTCAGTTGTAGCTGATTAGCCTCACATTGTTTGTTCAAATACTTTGATAAAAGAATAAAAAGAATGGGTCACAGAATATTGCTCAGTCTGTACAATTTAGAGCTAGGAGGATTATAATACCCTCGATCAACTTGGTGAGATTTAATGACCAAAATCATTAGAGTAGATGATGAAATAGCTAACTAGCAGAAGACAATGTGTTCTGGCAAAGCAGGCACTTGACATGGTGCAGTATTAGCATGACACACAGTGTATTTCTGTATATACTTGGATGAATGCAACTTAAAATTTAAAATAATAATTGACAGAATATCGCCCAATCTGTATGAATTGGAGCTAGGTATGTGATATAGCTGTTGATCGACTTCAGAGGACAGATTGGATTCGTCAAGGTAGAGTAGCTAAATAGCTCGCTAACTAGCGAAATCCAGATTAATTCAGTCGACTGGGGAGTAGCCCTCAAGGTAACGTCAAAGCCATATTTGTCACAGGTGTTGATGGGCCGTTAACTAGATAGCTGTCTAGCTAGCATGTATCTTTTGTGCATATTGTGTGATAATAGCAACTTAATTTTGAAATTCATCTGTGACATATTGTTGTTCAGTCTGTACCTACTGAAGCAAGTTAGGGCATATAGCTCTCGGTCGATATTGTGACCCGTTGTAAATGTTAATAGTTATGGTGAATTGCTAGCTAGTAAACAAAAGGCTACATTTAATGTCACTGGAAGCAACTCGCAAGGGGGCGGGGATTAATTTTGCTTTTAATTCTGGACATTGTGGTATTTCAAGTACAAACTGACACACGCGGATGAAATGTCCTATGGTTTTTTCTCAGATGCATTTGCAGGCACAGAATTGTATGACATAAATCAAAAGAACAAAAAAGTGTGTATATTTCCATAAGGACACTAAGAAATGTTGATGTTGGGGTTTGGGTAATCTGTTCAGGATCTCTGAAACTCCAAGGATAGATGCACACAGTGTGGTGGAATTTAACTTGAACACGCTTCCGAGAAGGGTATAAACCGAGGGGTCATTTATTCACTACCATGTAATTAGCATACATTTATTTGTGATCATTACCATATTTTGGACACTTCATTGTTTTGATAGTTTTTATTCTAAAACCCTCATATGTCATTATTAACATAGGCCTATATAATATACAAAAAATAAACAAATGCATCAAATCTGCCTCTCAAATTTGTTAGTCGATATGCTAACACTGACAGTAAAGATATGTAAACGGTCGTGTTTAACCTACAGTACGTCACTGTACCTTATTTCGGGTTAGCATTCATTTTCGGTAGCAAAAATGTCAAAATTACTCTTGAAAACAAAAATGTTTTGGTGATAATATAATAATAGTCATAGGCATATGGTTAACAATGTACTGACTTTGGCTGACACACTTTCAAATGTGTGCCTTTCCAAATCATGTCCAATCAACTGAATTTACCACAGGTGGACTGTAATCAGGTGGTGGAAAAATCTCAAGGATGATCAGTGGAAACAGATGCACCTAAGCTCAATTTTGAATGACATGACAATGGCTGTGAATACTTTTGTACATGTGCTTTATTCATTTTTTATTTTTAATAAATTTGCTAAGATTTTAAACATTTCTTTCACATTGGCATTAAGGGGTTTGTCGATTTTTTTGGGGGAAAATAATGAATTTAGTCCATTTCTGAATAAGGGTATAAAATAACAAAATGTGGAAAAAGTGCTGTGAATACTTTCTGGATGCACTGTAACAGCAGGAGGAAATCTGTAATGTGTCTGTACTACCTGGATCTAAAAATGCATATATTTGTATGATCTTGTAACCTTTGATGGACTTCACCTGTACTGGTAATATTAATGAAATCCCATCGCTGGTCCCAGCACCTGCGTGACCATATCTTTGCAAAAGAGACAGATGTGCTACGCTCTGTTGGCTCATTTGACTGATTTGGGTTCATGTTGACTGATCTCTCTCTTTGGTCGATGTGGAGAATGCTGGGATGGTTTTGGCTGCATACCTTGCATGTCAAGCGGTTATTACAGGCGATACGACGGCCAAAACAGATTCCTTTCCCCTTTAGAAAGTTAATCTTGTCTCTATGGGTCTTCTGCTCCAAACGTGATCCTGAATGGCACCAAAAACTGGGTCAGACATTATTTTAACTTGACGCTTGAGAAAAGTGACTAAATCAATGAACTGTGCCCTGCAGTCAAACCGTTCTATTATCTCCCGTGCAGAGCTCCTCCATTTTTCTCTTTGTTTCTATGGAAGCTTCTGCACCACTGTTCTCATATTAGGTGGCATATCCAATTCCCTCATGTATTGTGTATCATCCATTACATTGCAACACTCACGCAAAAGAAGAGCATAAGCTTGAAGAGATTTACCATCCGCTGGCTTGAATACTGGCCAACTGAGGGCTTTCTCCATATATGCCACTGTGATCTTATGTTTAAATGTTCCTGTAGCAGATCCTTAGCCATAGCATAGCCTTTATCTGGAGTTCTCTTGGCTTGCCTCTTGTATACTTATCCAGGAAATGCATACAATCCCCTCTGTTGCTTGTATTACTCTCCAAACAGTGCAGGAAGGCTCCGACAAATGTTATATACTGCAGTGGATTCCCATCTAATAACATAATTTTTCTTAGTAGTAAGTGGGAGTTTTGTTGTTGTATTAACAATGTTGTCATTAGGATTCCTCCGAAAGGAATCAAACTTGGTATGTCATTAGGAAGACACTACAACTACTACCACACCAAACATGGGCCACTTCAGACCATAGGTGGCACTACATGACACACCCTAATTTTCCAATTTTTAAAGGGATGCCCTTTGCATCCCATTTGTCCCAAAATTCAGAAATTCATTCAATATTCCTTATTTGTCATGAAGATCAAAAAAGCCTCAAGAACCTATAACGGCCGCCTCTTGGATTTCTCTGTGCAATAAAGATTTAGAAAACACGTTTTTTCGCTACTCCTCCTACAAATTTTGTCCATTCTTCAGAATGGGCACGCATCATCATCAGAGCAAGCCTCACAAAAGTTATCTATTGTTTCTTTATTTGAAAACTTTGCCCAGTACAGCCAATCATAATCTGTAGCAATGCCACCAAACAGGAAGTTGGGTCATATCTCTGCAAATCTTTGAGATATCACCACCAAACTTGGTATGTCACGAGGAAGACACTTTTACATTTAAAAAGTCATGGCATTTCTACCCCATAGGTCCAAAATGGGGGCATATTGTGGCTCATGGGGCACAATATAGTCTATAGACCCCATAATGTCAATAGCATGGATTTTTCTTTACAATGACAATTTAGGAAGGATTTTCAATTTTTTCATGGTTCGCCATGTTATGGAGGAATCCTCCATTGCTGCTTGCAGCTATATTTTCATTTTGCCTTTGCAGTAGGTAGCACAGAGCTGACTTTTCTTCATTTCCTTGCAAAGATAAGTTTGATTGAAAGACATTTGAATATGTTAGCTGCACAAAAGGGTCCAAGAGATCTTTGCTTTCTGTTTTTCAATATAATAGAGTTTCATTTTGTTGAATGTCCTTACTGTTGTCTTGGGTTGAAATCACAGGGCGAGCATCCGGTTTGGCAAAGTGACGCAAATGCAGAAGTGCCTTAAACCTGCATTCTATCTGAATTCCAGCTGGGGGCGATACATCTGGTTGCAAAAGAGCTTGGTTTCTGTAATAGTCTATGAGAATGAGAGACACTTCTCACTTGATTTATTACCTCAGTAAACATTTTCATAATTAGTATATGGTCTCAATCACTAGATTTAAGCCTCACAATATATAGTGATGTTAATTTTTGGAATTATGGTCTTTTTAATTTTAAAATCTGCAATAAATCAAAGGGGCATTTAGCTTTAAGCATAAAGGGGCTATGGCGTTTGGTTGTACGACAAGACACTCAAAGGAGTTGGCAGTTCAGTTTTTCCGGTAAGTAACGTTACATATTGTTTTACATTTTGTATTAATACTGTTTTTCGTTAGCATTCCAATTAATATCAGTTAGCTAGCTAGATTACTCCACCCTCTTGTCTAAAATTGTCACGTCCGCAATCAAGATGTCTGCGCCAGTAACGGCAAATTTGATGACCCAAATTAGATCTTCACAAACCAATGGGTGACGTCACACGTTACGTCCAGTGATATATACGGTCTATGTTTGCAATCCTATCTGCATGTTGTTTGTCTTTGTTGCATAGGTGTTTTTGCATACAATTGTTGGTTGATATTCTTTAGCATGTGGGCTGAAATGGTAGTGGTTAACATTCTCCTGGCTCCCCTTTCGAAATATGATTCCATTCCATTAGAAGGTGTTTTGGAGATAGCTCAGTGACTGGAAGCTGTTAATACTACTACAGCCTTTCCATTCGCCTTCTTAGCAACTCCACATGCTTCTCAAATGGGGGTACGTGCACCCCTAGGGGTACTTTGGAGTACTGCAAGAAGTATGTGAAATCTTTGCAAAAATGCTAATTAAAATATATGTCATGCATAATTCCTGTAATAATTATACTATAGTAATGAAGGAATTAAATGATGGATTCTAAACTTTTGAAAGCATTTAAAGGTTTTTCTATAAAAAGGTTGTTGTTTAGTCAATCTATCACTGCGCCAGCGCTGTATTGTACCTCTATATAGACTTTTTACGACCAAAAATGTTTTGCGCTGGTCAGGGGGTACGTGGCTTAAAAAACCTATTGAAAAGCAATTCAAAAGGGGTACAATATTGAAAAAAGTTTGAGAAACACTGCTCTATAGCATGCTTTTCCTTTACAGCTGCAGCGCGAGCTATAAGTGCAGCTCTCTCTGCTTCTACCTGAATACATGCTGATACAGTTAATCCAATACCTTTGCTACTAACTGAACTAGTGCAACTTTTACAGATTAATTTCTTACTAGAAACATTGTTTCCGCAATAGAAATACTATCACTGGGTTTTAATTCACTCTTAGTACCACCCTCCGTGTGAACCTGTTCAGCAAGTTTGGAAGTAGCTGCATTTCTCAACCACACATTCACATCATCAGTGAATGTACTGACACTGATTATTTTGCTATAAACCATATCTCATGTCTCTCCATTTCTTAAGAAGGTAAAGGTTGTAACAGAGGTTAATGTGTTTCTTTGCCCTCTGCACACAGAACTTGTACTACTCTGTTTCATACTCTCTGTCTTGCAATATGTCTTGAATTGTTCTTTTTGGTTAGATGCTTTGTTTAATTTGAATTTCCTAGCCTTTTGCAGCTTTTCCAGTTTATACATCAATGCCTTTTGTGTTATATTACTAACCTGTTTGACGGATTGTATTACCATTTCACCGTTGGCTGTGCCCACCTTTGACTGCGTTTCCACTGTGGCTCATTACCCATAGAACCTAGATTCTGTACTATCAGAATCCTTTGCCAAACAAATACAATCAAATATACATAAACCTTTTCACAGACATACCCCTTTGTAGCTTTTATACATGCAAATTGGAGGCAATGCATTGGATTTACACTCATAATAAATGAGCACACAACATTAACATGGCCATGTATGGTGCGATACATATACAGTGCCTTGCGAAAGTATCCGGCCCCCTTGAACTTTTCGACCTTTTGCGACATTTAAGGCTTCAAACATAAAGATATGAAACTGTACTTTTTGTGAAGAATCAACAACAAGTGGGACACAATAATGAAGTGCAACAACATTTATTGGATATTTCAAACTTTTTTAACAAATAAAAAAGTTTATTTGTGAACCATTCCATTGTAGATTTTGCTTTATGTTTTGGATCATTGTCTTGTTGGAAGACAAATCTCCATCCCAGTCTCAGGTCTTTTGCAGACTCGATCAGGTTTTCTTCCAGAATGGTCCTGTATTTGGCACCATCCATCTTCCAATCAATTTTAGCCATCTTCCCTGTCCCTGCTGAAGAGAAGCAGGCCCAAACCATGATGCTGCCACCACCATGTTTGACAGTGGGGATAGTGTGTTCAGGGTGATGAGCTGTGTTGCTTTTATGCCAAACATAACATTTTGTATTGTTGCCAAAAACTTCGATTTTGGTTTCATCTGACCAGAGCACCTTCTTTCACATGTTTGGTGTGTCTCCCAGGTGGCTTGTGGCAAACTTTAAATGACACTTTTTATGGATATCTTTCAGAAATGGCTTTCTTCTTGCCACTCTTCCATAAAGGCCAGATTTGTGCAGTATACGACTGATTGTTGTCCTATGGAGAGACTCGCCCACCTCAGCTGTAGATCTCTGCAGTTCATCCAGAGTGATCATGGGCCTCTTGGCTGCATCT
>JACXGM010000636.1:53513-67919 GCA_016801145.1 Umbra pygmaea | reverse complement strand
AACTTTAAAATCCGAATTACTTTTTAAACCTGCATTGCAGACACATTTTAGCTGACGTTATTTAGCGTAAGTTTATAAAATCAACAAATTTAAATGTTTGAGGAAAACTAGCTAACTTAAACAGTTAACAATCAATTTGTAAATTTGTAAACAGCACTTGAAACAACTTTCATATAATAGATCATACCAAAAATCGCTCTTGTTACAGCTGCTCCCATAGACTTCAATGTATTAAAATCATATGCTTGTAACTTTTTAGAGTGAACCACGTGACCGTACCACGTGACATTATAATTTTTTACCCTCCATCGACGCAACTCTCTCTCTCTATGGCTCTGGTCTAAGTTACTCAAATGTAATTTCAAATGTATGTGAATGATAACAGTTATCTTTCATCTACAAAGCATACAATTAAGACACAAATGTTTACCTCACAAGCTCAGGGAAACTTCAGAGTGATCATCAAGATGTGAACTGAACTGAAATTTACGAAACTGAGCCCGGTGTATGCACTCACACAGACTAACTGAAATATCGGAGGTAAATCGTCGGACTCGAGTACATTCTCTTGCAGGCACCTTTTCCAGGTAACGTTCTTGCATCCGGTAGAAGTTTGTCTCTGTATAGTACATTTTGTTCTTATAATCGACTTTTCAATATTGTTTCGACACTATTATTGTGGCCTCACAATATGGCGGCGGCCTCTTGTTTACGTCCCAGAATGCACTGCGCAGTGACGTCGGTTGCCAAGCTCTAATCACGTTATGGTTGGCGGTTCCCTGCATAGATATCCATTATAAAGGCTAGATGACTTATGGCTGAGTCTCTAACGTCATCACCGGTGGCCATCTTGTCACAGGCAAGCTTGGTGGGCTCTATGGTACCTAATGTAAGGTGAGTGATCACAAATACTCTAATCTCGCTGAAATCTTGACAGATTTACAAACGGTTTAGTTTCTTACAAATGTCCTCCATTGGCCAGCAGCGCAGACGAGACATCTAGCCTTTATTATGGATATCTATGGTTCCCTGGAACTTCGAGAAACTAGCGCAGTCAAAGGATATATGTCGCCATTGACGGAAGACAAAATGAAACGTCCCGTGTCTTCTTTGGATTTGGAAGTTGGTGGAAACATTTAGGCTAATGTAAGTACACAACTAAGAAATATATATAATATAGGTATATTGATGTTTGCTTTTTTATAGCAAAGTACATCTTTTGTTATTGTTTTGGAAAACTACATATTGTACCTTTAAGTGTATTTAATTATTATCGCTGAATTTCACTACCACCTACTGGACAGTTTAGATAATGCAGATAACTTTTATTGTAGAGGAAGTGGAATCCGATTGGTTGTTTTTTTCTGTATATAAACATGTCGCTCCCATGTCTCTCTCTCTTTCACCGTGAGGAACAGAACTCCGTACGGCGTTTGCTCGTGGTGAGATAATAATGTTACATTTTCTGTAGTTAAGTTAGTAGGTGCGAAAATGGTCACCTCTGCCATTGTACGGACCGTTAAATTGTGAACTATTTCCGTGAAAATACAGCTAGGAAGGACTATCAAAATATGTGTTTAGAATTCTCTTAGGCCGGAATCCCATGCTAGTATTAGCATGCGGGTTTGTGGAGTTCCAAGGTAGTATGGCTAAATTGTTAGTCGAGATATGAATTGTTTCGTAACCTAATTAAATATGCTAACCTTATACAGTAATGCAGTTTCAACTTGAAATGTAATGAATTATCTATCTATATAGCCCTGGATAACTTTCTGTCATGTGGTTGCATTACCCCAACTGCTTCAAATACGATACTTTGTTTCAATCGTATATTTCAATATAGTGTTCCAGAAACTGTCATGGTTAAACTCATACCCTACGAGGTCCGGACTATTCGGGTTTTCTGTTCTACTTCATCATATATGTATGTAGTGAACTGGTGTTCCAAGTTCTAGAAATTCCAGATTGGAGCGGTTTAATAAAGAAAAACTAGTTGAAGGTCATGCTAAATTGTTGGTACATGTTATTAGAAAAAATTAAGCCCCATATGACAGTGATGTTAATACTTAATATTCAGTTTTAAGTATAAAATCCTACCAGGTTTTGGGGTCTCTGGTGACTAAAAGATTATCTGACCTACAATTGTCGGTTCCACATGCTGTGTTCGCGTCTAACGTTATTCCTTTTTCGTTGTTTTTCCTGCAGCTTTTCCACGAAAGTCGTATTTTAGGATAAGTGGTCACGATGTCTGGAGGTCTGGATGTGTTGCAGATGAAGGATGTGCTGAAGGTCCTGGCAGCAGGAGCCCATCTGGGTGGTACCAACCTGGACTTCCAGGTGGAGCACTATACTTGCAAAAGGAAGAGTGATGGTAAATTAAGGTTTGTCTCAGTTTATACTGAAGTAACAGAGTTCCTGATTTGAGTTTTAATGTTGTGCATATTCTCGCATTCCCTTTCTAAAAAAGCACTTGCTCTGTCCGATCAGTGACTGTGTGAGTTGTCGTAGAAGGGAATAGTAAGATTATCTATCATTGTGGGTGAGATGGCAGCCTGAAACCGTAACTGACCAATCTCAATCAGTGATTGAACAACTATTGTAAATATTATATAATTTAATCTCTAATGGGTCTTTAGTGTTGTGGAAGTTATGCTCATCTTTGTGTGGGTTTTGGATGTTAAATGCTCTTCAGTGAACATGTAGTTTGTCCTCTTGTCAGGTGTGTACATCATCAACCTGAAGAAGACTTTGGAGAAGCTGCTGCTGGCACGTGCTATTGTGGCCATTGAGAACCCAGCGGATGTCATCTATACGAACACTTAACATGTGAGGTTTTCTACCTGATCTATGCTAGAATTCTCACCAGACACATTTATCTGAAGTCGGGGCATTTTTTATTGGAACTAATTTGTAAACTTTTGTCAGAGTGACTAGTTTAACAGCATACCATTAAAGCCTGGCACTGTCCAATGTTGGTGTTCAGGTGTCGGAAGTGTGCCAGAATAATCCGGACGGGTTTTCGCTAACATCAGTAGGGCTGATGCCCCATGACTGGCGTTTGATAGTGACCTAAGCCACAACCAGTTAATGACCTGTTGCTTTTGGAGTCACTTCCTGGTTCACTACTAATCACCCTAATTGTGACCCTGTTCTCTTCCAATCAGAGGGCTGTGCTGAAGTTTGCTACTGGCTTGACCACCTTCCATGGTCGTTTCACCCCTGGGACCTTCACTGATCAGATCCAGGCTGCTTTCCTTGAACCCCGCTTTCTGATTGACTGACCCTTGTGCTGACCACTAGCCCCTGAATGAGGCATCCTACGTTAACATCCCCATTGCCCTGTGCAACACTGACTCCCCATTCAGATATGTGGATGTTGCCGTAACCTGCAACAACCAGGTAAACACAATGTACAGCTGTTCTAAACCATATGGTGTGTGTGTGTGTGGTTTCCAAACTGCAGAGTGAATTGATGTCCTTGTCACCATAGTAAGTGTATGCACACCATTAAAGCCTGGCACTGTCCAATGTTGGTGTTCAGGTGTCGGAAGTGTGCTAGAATAATCCGGCCGGGTTTTCGCTAACATCAGTAGGGCTGATGCCCCATGACTGGAGTTTGATAGTGACCTGAGCCACATCCAAAAGTCATTAGTGGGAGATTTTTTACTTGTAATTAGATTGACACTGTCATTATTCCTGTTTTCAAAGCAGTAGTGCGGAACATGTAAATGTATGCCTGTTACTTTCAAGCCTATGTCAAACCAATTCACACAATGCTGATTAAGGCAATTGCTGCCAGGTCAGTCACGCTGTAATTTGCAGTGTACAGTTTTTTATTTATCTGTGGCAACATTCCTGCACCGGTGCAGTGATGTGTTTTGTCAACCAGCAATGATTAGTTTACCAGAGGTGCAAACCTTTAGGAGTAAGCAAACGTTACACCAACTAGGAGTATGACTGAGCCGACTGCGGAAAAAATCAAAAGCATCGAAGGAGTGTCTGCTGCTTCAGAGGAAAAGTTGGTCTTATTAAAATAAAGCGTTATATGCGGAGGCTTTTGTCAAACACATCTACAGTGTTTAATTACACTCACTGCCAGAAGGGGGATACAATCGTACCGCACTACAGCTTTAACAAGTTCTAATTTGTCCGACATTCTTGATGTGTTCTTAGTATCTAACTGGTTGTCTGTGTTCATCCAGGGTCATCACTCTGTGGGTCTGATGTGGTGGATGTTGGCCAGGGAGGTGCTGCGGATGAGGGGCACCATTTCCAGGGAACACCCTTGGGAGGTCATGCCTGATTTGTACTTCTACAGAGATCCTGAGGTAAACTACATTTCACACAATGTTTGTCCTATGCCTTTAAACTGTAGTGATGTGCTTGGATTGTTCAAGGTTTTTGGTTCCAGCCTCTCATTGATGCGCCTTATTCAACTTCGCAAATATTCATGGTCATTCATGAATCAGGTGGTTCAAAGCTGAGCTTGATCAAAAGCCTGCAATACATGTGCCTCTAGATGACCTTGTGCACGTTCCCTTCTAAAAGCACTTATTCTGTCCGGTCAGTGACTGTGTGAGTTGTCGTAGAAAGGGAATAGTAAGATGATCACTGTGGGTGAGATGGCAGCCTGAAACCGTAACTGATCTATCTCAATCAGTGATTGAACAACTTCGCAAACTGGCTGCGTTTTATAGTTTTTTATGCTTTGGTAATGTCAAATCCCTGACTTCCATCATTCTTTTTCAGATCGAAGGAGGAGCAGGCGGCAGCTGAGAAGGCTGTTGGCAAAGAGGAGTTCCAGGGTGAGTGGACTGCCCCTGCTGCAGACTTCGCCCAGCCTGAGGTGGCTGACTGGTCCGAGGGAGTAGCTGTGCCCTCTGTGCCTATTCAACAGTTCCCTGCTGGCATTGAGGGTAAGACATTCATGGAGGGTAAGCAATGAATACACAGGAGTGGAGGCCACATGTAAAGGTGGACAGTACATTCTATATTTGCCCAAAATGAACACCCGAATACGTTGGACTGAAACTTATTTAATTCTTTTCAGCCGCTGCCCCCTCCAAGGCCCCAGCTGCTGCTGAAGGCTTTGCCGGTAAGTTCTGCTGAAATTGAACAGTACCGCCCCTTTTTTGCCCATCTAAGACATGGAATGTCCTATATGATGAACACAGAGGGGTAGATTAGTTCACTCATAAACCTGTAGTGAAGGCTGAACCCTCACGGTGGAACCTGTCGGGAGAAACAACTTAATCAAGGAACTGTCTGTAGAGTAAATGCTTTGATTCGTATACTAACTGCTGCTTTTTGTCCTACAGAGGACTGGAGTGCCCAGCCAGCCACTGAGGATTGGTCAGCTGCACCTACTGCCCAGGCTTCTGAGTGGGGTGGTGCCAATGCTGATTGGTCCTAACTGCTGTCCATCACTGGTGTTGAGCAGTGTTGTAATCTGTCAATAAACTGATTGGCTGATTGTTTTGAAACAGTTGTGGTTGTCTTTGACTGGAGGGATTAATTATGAAGGATGTTGGGAGTTAGAATTTAGTCTGTTACCCCTGCCTTATTAGAAGCAGGTAATGTGACCCATTCACCCCAAATAATAACTGTGAAATCTGACCAAGTATTGGGCTTAACTGGGCTCTAATCAAAAGTTAAGACCTAGGCTGCCAGGTGATGAGGTCCTAACCAATTAAATTCAGGAACCAGGTAAGCGCAAAAACCGGTGCTCACCCGGCCCTCTGAAACTGGTTTGACACATGTTATAAATTTTAAATTCATGCCTACGCCTACAGTGGGTTTCACTGTTTGGTTTCATCGTTTTATCCAGGTTATTAATATTTGAGTTCGGTTTTTCAACATGTTCCTAATACAAGTATAACGAAGACTGGCCTTGCAGCATAGGCACGCTTGCAAACTCCTCACCTTTAGGTGAGATTCATCTTTTCAAAACCAAAATGGGTCATCTGTGACTTGTGCAGATCCAATGAGAAAATAATTATGGGTGTTTACCCGTGCTTTACAACTTTATAACTGGCTTTGGAATCAATTGTCACTCATAATGCCTAGATCTCGCAGCCAAATCAGAGGTGGAGTGGGTTAATTAAAACTTACAAGTGATTAATTGTACTTTCTTGGTAAAAGAGGTGTGCAAGACAGATATTGTTTTGGAACGTTTACCAATGTCTGTCAATTAAATATTCAAATCTATTATAGTAAAAGAAAGATGCTCAATCATATTGGATGTGGTAAGTATGAAATAGATCCGGGCGATATGGAAAAAATCTAATATGATATTGTTGAACAAATAGCTCAATGGTGATACTGTAGGGTTCACAATTGCTTACAAAGAAACATTTACACAATGAGATTTTTGATATAATCATCATTGATGTGTATATAACTAAGTGGGGTAAAGGCAAAAAATAGAATATCTAGAACAGTCTGGTAAATTCTGAAATTACATCACTTTACTGTAATCCAGCCTTAATAACCAGGAGAAGATAACACTTTTGTCATATTACGATATCCTAAATCTAAGACTATAATCAGTCTAATATCACGATATCGATATATTGCCCAGCCCTAGTTCAACAGGTAATCCCATTTGTTTTTCATGATGGATGCGAACATAATATTTTTGTTGTTAAAAGAACATGACATTGTTTACAAGAGCACAGATTCTACCTGGATCTAGCCTCTTAATTTTGCTCTCCGAGTGCACCAGATTAATGCGTTTAACTTTAAAATGTATTAAGTTTTCTTCTGGAGGAGCATGCCCCTGGACCCCCCTACAGGGTCGGGGTTTGCCGTATCCCTCACCTTTTTACATCTGACCTGTTTGCATGCCTGCATAGGGCCTTGTAATGCACTGCTGTTTTGCTTCAAAAGCTAAGCAGGGTTGGGCCTGGTTAGTCCCTGGATGGGAGACAAATGCTGTTGGAGGGCCAGTAGGGGGCACTCTTCCCTCTGGTCTAAATAACATTCCGAATGCCCCAGGGCAGTGATGGGGACATCTGCTCTGCGTAGAGTGCTGTCTTTTGGATGGGACATTAAATGGGTGTCCTGACAGCTCAATAAAGATCCCATGGCACTATTCCTAAGAGTAGAGGTGTTAACCCCAGTGTCCTGGACAAATGTCCGATCTGGCTTTTATACCATCATGTCAACCTAATCATCTCTCTCTCTCTCAATTGGCTCATTCATTCTTCTCAGTTAATTTGCCTGGTAAAATAACTATCGTTATACCTGTACATGACTGTTTCATCGCTGCCGTTTTCCCTGGACTGACTGATTTAATCCTCCACAATTTGGTCAGTTTAAGTACTATGGAAAGTGAAGAGACTACCTCTATTCTATACAATAGAGTGAAGAGACTGTACCTGTACTCTGTACAGTTGATTGAATGGTGATTTAGGCCCTCCACGCCTTCACTATGCTATAATCAACACGTTATGCACTATCTGACCCTCGATCTAAACTATTTTATATCAGGCCAGTCACTGTAAAATGTTTGGGTTGCACATAACTGCAGAGACTGTCTAGTCAGTTCAAGACAGAACATATTGCCCACTTACAGAGCGTACTGTATGTCGGTGTTTATTGTCCAATTTCATACAATGTGACATAACAACAGCAAATTACGGTCGTTCAGACGGTGCTGCGTGCTTTAGTTAACCGTTGGCGCATTGAAAATGTCACCCCAGATGGGACTCGAACCCACAATCCCTGGCTTAGGAGGCCAGTGCCTTATCCATTAGGCCACTGGGGCTTCAATGAACAGGTCAGTCCAACAAGAACCTCAAACACGATCTCGAAGGTGCATGGATAAATATGTATATTAAGTTATTAAAATTGTCAGTCAAACATGCCCTACATAGCTAGCTACCTAATTAATATATGTTATTGTCATCCTCGAAGTCTAACCTACGTGTATAGCTGGGTACAGTAGCGTTTCTCTTTAGTCTGATCATCAAGAACGTTGCTAAGCAACAGAAGCATAAACCACACCCCCATATAGCAAGGAAATCACAGCGGTGCTAACGTTACTAGCCTTTACGTATATAACGTAACACTAAGCAGCTTAGTTACATAACTAGCTAGCTACTGTTAAACGGAAATAAATACAAAATTCTCAATTATTCCCCCACAGATGCAAAAATAACTGCAGTCCCGTCATGGTAAGTCTATCTAGCTGAGTTAGCTTCATGCGTACCTAATATTAGCTACTACAATATTACTGTGCAATTAGCTAGTTCGCAAAAGTTTACAGTACTATAGTAAATCATTTTTGTATATATATTTTAAATATTACAGTACATTTTTATGTGAAGTTTCATTGTACGGTAATATAGTCTTATAAAGTTTGCATGCTACAAAAAGGATATGAACGCCTACTACAGCTTATGGTTGTCTGTTATATCTACATCTAACAAACATGATTAAGAAAAAAATGATTCTGTGCATCGCACATCTGTCCAGATTCTGTCCCGTGTGAAGCCAGCAGTGGGTGGAGAGGCTGCAACTACTGTCAGTGAGAAGAAGAAAAACAAAACCAAGAAGATACCACGTCTTGAGGAATACCTCCAACAAAGAGACTACCTAGGAGCACTAACACTGTTGGAGGTACCCAGGCTCAAACAGGATCTCTTGTAGTCATCTGTTATGTTCAAGTCACCAAAAAATGAATGGTGACCAACTGAAAAAATTAAATATTCTATGTTAAATTTCTCGGTCTTCACTAAACGCTTTCCTAATATCTGAAATCAATGTCTTTAAGGTCTTTTTGGGTTCTTATTAAAGCGGTGTGTGTGTGTGTGTTTTGGTTTAACAGATCATATTAGGACCTGAAGTCTTCACAGAGATAGTAATACCTGACAAAAAAGTCAATTTCTGGCTTTGTTTAGGGCCAAGGTTACTATTAAGTTTAGGGTTAAAATTTACAGAAAGAAAGAAAGAAAGAAAGAAAGAAAGAAAGAAAGAAAGAAAGAAAGAAAGAAAGAAAGAAAAAGAGAAAAGAAAAAGGCGTGAGAGAGCATTGTGGGATTATGACATTGTTTATGCTTTGTGTGTCATCCAGTTTCAGCGAGATGTTGGAGAAAAGGAGGAACATGCAGACCTTTGGATTAGCTACTGTGCCTTTCACTTGGGTGATTACAAGAGAGCAATGGAGGTTAGTGTGTGTTTTCTGTTAATTTATTATCAGAAATGGCAATATTTACAATGTCATGTACATTTTCCATGAAAGGAGTACAGAGCCCTGACACTCAGTTTAGAAGACCCAGGGGAGGTGTGGGTATATCTGGCTTGTACTCTGTTCTTCCTGGGGCTCTATAGAGAAGCAGAGGAGGCTGCAAACAAGGGTAAGTATTAAAGGAGTAATTCCATGGCTAATTGAGATATGATTGTGATTGCACTAATAGGTTATTCACATGTTAACAACATATAATAGTTTAATTCAGCATTTATAAGCAATTTTGTTCTAGACGGCAACCTTTGTATAAATCGTTTTCTCTCTGTATTCTTTTCTGGTCTGTCTATAAAATATTTGTACCTTTCTTCTTATTTGTTGTAGCTCCAAAGTGTGCACTGCAGAATCGCCTGCTTTTCCACCTGGCTCACAAGGTCAGAACTGTTCCTCATGTTTACATGACATCTACGCTAGTATATTGCAATACTTACCCATTAGTTTGAAATTCCAAACAAACAAACAGACAAGCCAGCCATATCTTTTTGGTTCCCAGTTTAACGATGAGAAGAAGCTGATGTGTTTCCATCAGAACTTGGAGGATGTGACTGAGGACCAGCTCAGCCTCGCCTCTATCCACTACATGAGATCCCACTACCAGGAGGCCATCGACATCTACAAACGCATCCTGCTGCAGAGCCGGTACTCACTGCATGTGCCCATGTCACTCCATTAAAAGCATTGAGTCCAACAAACACCTCATGACAGATGACAGTGTTCACCAGTAACTATGGGTATTTTATGTATCTGAAGTAGTCCGCCTTGCTATAAATTTTTAATTTAAATCACATACAGGATCCGTCATGCATCAAAGTATTCACAGTCACTTCACTTTTTCCACATTTTGTTATGTTACGCCTTTATTCCTAAATGGAAAATTAATTATTTCCCTCAAAATTCTACAAACAATACCCCATAATGACAATGTGAAAGAAGAGTGTTTGAAATCTTAGCAAATTTAAAATATATTAAAAAAATATATTTTTTAAATATATATTAAAAAATAAAAAACGAAAAAAGCACATGTACATAAGTATTCACAGCCTCTGCTCAGTACTTTGTTGAAGCACCTTTGGCAGCAATTACAGCCTCAAGTCCTCTCAAGCTCCATCAGGTTGGATGAGGAGCGTCGGTGCACAGCCAATTTCAGATCTCTTTAGAGATGTTCAATCAGGTTCAAGTCTGGGCTCTGACTGGGCCACTCAAGGACATTCACAGAGTTTTCATGTATAGCCACTCCTTTATTATCTTGGCTGTGTGCTTAGGGTTGTTGTCCTGTTAGAAGATGAACCTTCACCACAGTCTGAGGTCCAGAGCGCTCTGGAGCAGGTTTTCAGCAAGAATATCTCTGTACATTGCTGCATTCATCTTTCCCTGCCGCTGAAAAACATGCCCACAGCATGATGCAGCCAATACCATGCTTCACTGTAGGGATGGTATTGGCCAGGTGATGAGCGGCGCCTGATTTCCTCCAGACATGACACTTGCCATTCCGGCCATAGAGTTCAATCTTTGTTTCATCAGACCAGATAATTTTGTTTCTCATGGTCTAAGAGTCCTTCCGATGCCTTTTGGCAAACTACAGGCAGGCTCTCATGTGCCTTTTACTGAGGAGTGGCTTCCGTCTAGCCACTTTAACATATAGGCCTGATTGGTGGCTGCTGAGATGTTTCAATCAATCAAATTGATTTATAAACCCCTTTTGACAGTAGCAGTTGTCACAAATTGCTTTGACAGACACCCGTCCCAAGACCCCAAGAGCAAGCAACACAAGTGGTGCACAGTGGTTAGGAAAAACTCCCTAGTAGGTGGGACCTAGGAAGAAACCTAGAGAGAGGCCAGACTCAAGGGTGTGGCCAGTCCTCTTCTGGCTGTACCGGGTGGGGGATCTGAAGGTACACAGCCCATTGTAATAAGGTCACTTTGTTTATCAGTGTTCAATTATTGTCCAACAATGAAGATATGATGGGTGGACTGTGACCATAGACTTTTTTAAGCATCAATACAGTTCGGTGGTCTTGTGAAGGGAGAACATAAAGCCAGCTGGAGATGTAAAGCTGGTGTCACCAGGTGGAAACGTGATCACCAACAGCAGTGACATGGGCACCAGCACAGCAGCGGGTTGGGCACAGGACGGGGACAGGAAGGAGTCATTAGGCCACATGGTCCTGGGTTTGGGTCCTCCAAGGATGAACATGACATCAGGAACATTAGAGTGGGCATACCTTGGGTCCAGTACCTTGATACAGCTCTGACCACAAAATGAATATATAATCTGCCTCTGGGGACTGAGAAAGGACAGAAAAAACCTAGTCCCACCATAAACTAATCGCAGGATAATATCTGGGGCTGAGACGGGGGGGTACAAAACACAAGGTCCTGCACAAAGAAAACCTCGGGCAGGAGCAAGCAGGCATGCTTCCGACCCAACCACATTGCCAAGACCACACCTCCAAAGAGTCACCAGCAGACCGTAACCACCCCGGGGGTGGCGTTGGAGTGAGGATATCCCAGTAGAGAGTGGGGAGCCTACCAGGCAAGCCAGCATGGGTGGTTCTTCAACAGTGCTGCCATTCTCTTTTAGCCCCCTGGGCCAGACTACACTATACCATAGAACTTACTGAAGAGATTAGTCTTCAGCATAGACTTAAATGTTGAGACTGAGTCTGCATCTCTCACATGGGTTGGCAGATCATTCCACAGAATTGGAGCTCTTGATGAGAAAGCCCTTCCACCAGCTGTTTGTTTAAAAATTCTAGGAACAGTAAGGAGGCCGGCATCTTGTGAATGTAATGTACGAGAAGGTATGTATGGTTGTTCTTTTGGAAGGTTCTGCTCTCTCCACAGAGAAACGCCGGAGCTCTGTCAGTGACCGTCGGTTCTTGGTCACCTCCCTGACTAAGGCCCCTCTCCCCCAATCACTCAATTTGGCCGGGCGGCCAGCTCTAGGAAGAGTCCTGGTGGTTCCAAATTTCTTCCATTTATGGATGATTGAGGCCACTGTGCTCATTGGGACCTTCAATGCTGCAGATATTTTTCTATACCCTTCCCCAGATCTGTGCTCTCTCAACATCCCCATAGCTATTTTTATGAGGGTTCAAGTTGGAGACATACGGCACCTGTGGCACAATTCACCAAGCTCTCCTGCTTCTTATCATGCTGTTCGAGTGACCAGGCAAAATGTTTCCAGCACATGCAATAAGAGGAGAAAGTATGGCCAAAAACCACAATTGATCTTGTTGACACTGGACCTACCACAAAGAGTAGCTATAAACTGTGGTGTAGTAAGTACAATGAGTCATTAACCCAGTGTTACTAGACCCCTAGGCACTGTTGGTATGCTGTGGTCCACATTTAAACTCCTGACCAAATTACTTGGACCACTTGCAGGGTCAGATGATTATTTTGCAATTGAGAACCAGAATAAGATGAACTAGGTGTTGATGAATTCAACATGAAGTTCAACAGTGTTTGAAATCTAGGACTAGTTAACGGGCAGTATTGCATTGTAATTATAAATATGTTTTTTTCCTCAGAGATTTCCTGGCTCTCAACGTTTATGTAGCACTGTGCTACTACAAGTTGGACTACTATGATGTTTCCCAAGAAGTGTTGGCTGTGTATCTGCAGAGTATCCCAGAGTCCACTATCGCTCTCAACCTCAAGGCCTGCAACCACTTCAGGCTCTACAATGGCAAGGCAGCCGAGGTCAGACAATGAACAAACACACACAAGCGTTCAGTATGCGTCGACATTCAAAATCGACTGGCGTGCCTTCCAAGCAGTCACAATTAATGTTTCTGCCTGTTGTCATCAGTAAATAACGTGCCTCAATGTCTTCTTGTTTTCCTGTCAGGCAGAGTTAAAGAACCTCATCGACATCTCCTCCTGCTCGTTTGAATTTGCCAAGGAGCTCATCCGACACAACCTGGTCAGCTCACCCACCACTTCTGCATGACAGTGACACCAAGCTCTCTTTAACCTCTGACCTTCACCTATCCTCAGGTGGTGTTTCGTGGTGGGGAGGGGGCCCTGCAGGTGCTGCCCCCACTGATTGATGTCATCTCTGAGGCTCGACTGAACCTGGTCATCTACTATCTTAGACAAGGTTGACACTAGCCTCTGCTGACTACATAAACCAAATCATTGTTTTGTTTTTGTTCTTTGTATTTTACATCAAAAGAACCTTAACAACGAAATATAATATTGTTCTTCTATTTCAAATTGCAGGTTGTTTATAATGTACTGAATATCTAATTTATGTTTTCACACAAACACTAAACACTAATTCTTTTATGGATGTGACATGTACACTTTCATATTTTTTAGATGATGTTCAAGAGGCTTATAACCTTATCAAAGACTTGGAGCCAACTACACCACAGGTAATATTACTATAACCGGTACTTACTACCAGTACACTACAGGTAATATTACTATTTCACCAAACCCAGTGCGCAACGCACCAAACCCAGTGTGCGACGCACCAAACCCAGTGTGCGACGCACCAAACCCAGTGTGCGATACCGTTCCATTTCCTCCAGTCCTGACAGTAATATGAGCGCGCGCCCCCAAATTAAGATCCACTGACCGCAGCTGTACACCACAGGTCTTATTCATTAAAATTTTTACAACACAGGTCATATTACTATTTCTTAATACACCACAGGTCTTATTGCTATTCATTTCTACAACACATGCCACATTACTACACCACAGGTAATATTAGTATTCATTTCTACCACACAGGTCATATTACTATTCCTTAATACACCACAGGTCATATTACTATTCCTTAATACACCACAGGTAATATAACAATTTCTTAATACACCATAGGTAATATTAGTATTCATTTCTACAACACAGGTCATATTACTATTTCTTAATACAACACAGGTCATATTACTATTCCTTAATACACCACAGGTAATATAACAATTTCTTAATACACCATAGGTAATATTACACTGCAAAAAATCCTGTCTTAAAAATCTTGTTCCATTGGCAAAAAAGTATATTTATCTTGTATTCAGGTTAAAAAATCTAACCATCCTTAAAATAAGACATATTTACTTAACAAGCTATATTTGTATTAGATAATTACACTTGTTTTTAGTAAATATGCCCTGAAAATCTGTGTAATTTTTCTTGTTCCATTG
>JACXGM010000636.1:0-53413 GCA_016801145.1 Umbra pygmaea | reverse complement strand
ATTCATTTCTACAACACAGGTCATATTACTATTTCTTAATACAACAAAGGTCATATTACTATTCCTTAATACACCACAGGTAATATGACAATTTCTTAATACACCATAGGTAATATTAGTATTCATTTCTACAACACAGGCCATATTACTATTTCTTAATACAACAAAGGTCATATTACTATTCCTTAATACACCACAGGTAATATGACAATTTCTTAATAAACCACAGGTAATATTAGTATTCATTTCTACAACACAGGTCATATTACTATTTCTTAATACAACAAAGGTCATATTACTATTCCTTAATACACCACAGGTAATATGACAATTTCTTAATACACCACAGGTAATATTAGTATTCATTTCTACATCACAGGTCATATTACTATTCCTTAATACACCACAGGTAATATAACTATTTCTTAATACACACAGGTAATATTAGTATTACTTACTAGACCACAGGTAATATTAGCATTACTTAATACACCACAAGTATTCCTTTTTGTGGGGCTTTAAGTCATAACAATCGTTAAGCCTCTGTGTTCATTGTTACAACATAATCTCATTCTCGCAGGAGTACATTTTGAAAGGAGTGGTGAATGCATCCTTGGGCCAAGATATTGGATCGGTATGTGACAACATGTCTGACAAACTATCATAAAAATGTATAATAACTATAGAAAGGCTATACAGAGTAAATGGAGATGTTCCGGCATTTATACCCTTGACTCACCTCTGCTTTTCCGTGGCCCCGCCCTATTTCCCTCCTGTTTTAGCGGGAACACCTGAAGATCGCTCAACAGTTCTTCCAGTTGGTTGGAGGCTCAGCAAGCGAATGTGGTAATTGGATGTGAGATAAATGATTAAGTGTGTGCATGTGTGTGTGTTGGTGTGTTAACGTGTGGTCACTGACGTCCTCTCTCCTAAGATACCATACCTGGAAGACAGTGCATGGCCTCCTGTTTCTTCCTTCTGAGGCAGTTTGAGGATGTGCTCATCTACCTCAACTCAGTCAAGGTTGGCATTGCCAATACATTTAAATAGAAGATAGACAATTAAGCTCAGTAAGACAAGTACAAAATTGCACTACATAATTTATCACTTGTTTATTCTTTGCATTTAAAGTGTTTCCTGAATTTGTGAGTTTTAATTATGTGTAATAAGAATAGATCTTGAGACCATGGGAAGAATGGATTTGAGCAATGATTTAATAATGTCTCCGTATTTACATTAGACCTTGGGAACTTACCATATGTTTATGTTAGAGTTACTTCTACACTGAGGACACGTTCAACTTCAACTATGCCCAGGCCAAAGCTGCTTTAGGGAATTACAAAGAAGCAGAAGAGGTAATGAAACTGTACTAGAAACAACAAAAACATGTATTATACAGTGTTAGATTTAGATAAATGTTTTCTGTTTTTTGTGTATTCAGATATTTCTGCTGATCCAAAGTGAGAAGTTAAAGACTGATTATGTGTACCTGAGCTGGCTGACACGCTGCTGTATGTATCCAGTCTAAAATACTAAGCCTGAGAAAGATAACAGTACCAATACATGACATCAATATAATGACAACCTGAGTGCTTATGTCTTCTTTTGCTTCAGACATAATGAACAAGAAAGGCCGCCTAGCATGGGAGCTGTATCTGAAGATTGGGTCATCGCCAGACTCATTCACCCTCTTGCAACTGATTGCCAATGACTGTTATAAGGTGATTCTCACTGTTCTCGCTACAGTCTTATTTTCCAGGTTAACCTCAAGTTAGCAAAGGCCTAATCTCATTGGTCAGACTTCATTCCTTACAAAATGAGGATTATGATAATAGAGAAGCCAAGCTTTCCCAGTGTGCCAAGTTGAATACAGTTCATTGTGTGCACTTTTAGATGGGCCAGTTCTACTGGGCAGCGAAAGCCTTTGATGCACTGGAGAAGCTTGATCCAGGCTCCAACTACTGGGAAGGCAAGCGAGGGGCGTGCGTGGGCATCTTCCAGCTCATATTGGCAGGCAGGGAGCCAAAGTAAGATTTTAATCCAGTGGTGAGACCAACACATATGTCATGCTTTAACAACGTTCCTCCACAGACCCACCCAAACATGAAATATGCAAAGCATATCATTACATGATGTTTTGTTTTACACTCCACGGAAGTGTGTAACTCCTAAGATTTAAGCACTTTTATTTAAACTTTAATGATATTGAAACTTGTGGATGTAAAAAAAATGCTTTTAAGTTCCCCATGCTAACAACTGCTTGTTGTTTCACAGGGAGACATTAAAGGAGGTGCTCACCCTTCTTAAAAGCACTGAGAACCCCCAGGTGGAATACATTATCAGAGCTCTGAGGAAATGGGCCAAAGACAACAGGGTTCCTTTGACATAAAAATGTCAAAACCAACTTATAACATGTAACAAACAATGCACTTAGTACATATTGTTATTACATTATTTAATAGTGAAAATCTTTTAAAAAAAAGACCTGTCCACATTAGGTTGTGCCCAGTGTATTGATGTGTACATTGTACATTTGTCTGATAATTTATATGATGTATTTAGTGTTTTATTACATTGAACAGTATTATATACAATCTTGCAATCAATTGTATTGAAATGTGTATTTTTTATTCCAAAAATTATACTGATGCGACTATTAATAAACAGTATTCTTTTGTTAATATTTTTTTCCTTACTATATATAATTTCCCTGAATGGAATGTAAAAAATCCTTACATAGAGGCTGGCTACATATGAAAATGTCCCATGTAGCACTTAATTTGCATTTCCAAAATGTCCACCAAAGTATGTTATTTCATCATCTAAAATGAGTCACAGACACAAAAATAAGGTATTTGAACGCAAGCCCCGACATAATCAACAGGTGGTTTTTCAGGTTTCAGATTTTTCACTGTGCCCAGAGATCAAGAGACCCATTTTACTAATGTGTATTTCCGTTTACGATGTTATGTT
This sequence comes from Umbra pygmaea, assembly GCA_016801145.1. Classification (NCBI taxonomy): domain Eukaryota; kingdom Metazoa; phylum Chordata; class Actinopteri; order Esociformes; family Umbridae; genus Umbra; species Umbra pygmaea. The sequence goes on along the minus strand of JACXGM010000636.1, from coordinate 50,440 downwards.
TAGGTCATTGCGATAAAACGCTCAATTCAGCATTTCAACACTGGATGGACGGCCCAAGTTTAACATCTTAACATTTCTTACATTTTGAATATTAGTTAGCAAAATGGAGACGTTATTCTGGTGACATCAGTTATAATCTGATAAAATGTAATTTCAAAAGAGATGTTAGTAAAGGTCATAGTAAGTGTCATCTTATGATTGTCTTATTATCCCCTTTGATATGGGCGGGTGTAAAAATTGGGCATTCGCTGATTGGCCAGGATATCCCCCCTCGTTAACGCTACTTCCGTTTTGCCTTTGCGCGCAGGCCCAGTGACCCCTCTCTGCTCTCTGATATTTTATTTACTCCTGAAATCCAAGATGGCTGCTTTGAATGTCTCGGTCCCATAGCAATTGAGGATGCAAGTAGCTACTGAAAAAACAACTTTTCCCATACCATCTCATCCCCTGAAATTCCATTCGAATGGTGCGGAGGACCCCCTTGCATCTTACTAGTCACTAACTAGTCTTTGCATCCTCGCGTAAACCCCTTCAATTCGCAAATTTGAAGTAGTTTCGCGAAGTAGCTCGTGCTGTCGCTGTCTGTCCGGAGCGGGGTTCAGACAGGCAGCTCATCCAAATGGCCGAACCGAGAAAAGTACAATTTGTCACCCTCTCGGCCTTCGCTCCGGGATCAGCCACGGGGTCTAGGAAACGCCGGATAGAGGATGACGAGGCCGACATCGACTTGGATGGAGATGGTGAGGTCGACTCTACAGCGACCGGGACAGGAGGTGGCAATGGGCTTTTTGGCAAAACTGACGACAAGGACAACGCTGAACCAAAACGGATTACCGTACGATTGAACCTTTCTCTGTCCGAACCCAGTGATCAATCGTCGGCGGAGTTTAACTACGTCGAACTCATCCAAAACATCCAGGTATGTAGTTAGGCCAGCGAAGATCTGGGTTTACACTTCGTTTGATCACTAGCTTGGGATGTGGTTGTTAGAAACTATAATAGGGAAGTGTGCGCACCTTGTTTTTCCACGACCAAGCATGGTCGGAGGGAGGAATGACCACTAATGGTCTTCACACAAAAGAACCTAACTCAGCCATCCATTAGATAGTCAGTACACTTTGTCAGCTAAACTCAAACCTGACGTCAATATTATAGTTTTACTTGTAGGAACCTCTTTTTCTCATTGCGTGATATTGCGCTGCCTCTTTGCCATACTTCCTAACTTTTTAAGTCGCTTGCTAGTTCACACTAGTCAGTCTTTGAGCCCTTATCATAGCACGTAGCTAGTGGAAGTGCCCCAGTGCAGTGTAGCCTCCTATGGGTGACATATTGCATATCAGTCTGCGCCGAGTGGATGGAGTGGGCTTGAAAGTACCAGGATGTAGCCTGTTAAGGGGTGTTATGCAAATATTACGTGATTAGGACACTCAGGGGTGTGTACAGATGACATGATTGCTTTTTATTGTTTTTAATTACACAGCTACATTCATTTGCGTAGTAACTTCACTGAATACATTACATTATATTCCAAACTTGTTATTACAAGTTACATATAAACTACAAACTTTCTTAATAAGATGTGTGTCTAAATGCATTAGCCAATGATGTTGCATGAAACAATGATGTTTTACATCAGGTAAAAATCAACATAATACTATTATTTGTTACTTAGTTTATTGTTTGCTTCCTTTCCAAAAGTAAGTTTATTTACCATTCCCTTTTAGGCAAAGAAAAATCCTCCTGCCCAAACCCAAACTCCAACTCCCTTTTCTCGACCTCTGGTCCTTGACCCTAAAGATCCGTTTAATGATGATGAGAGAGAACGACAACAGGTGGAGGCCATAGCAAAGAAGTTTGAGAACAAATATGTAAGTGATGTTAGACCAGGGTAAAATATTGTTCTCTTATATGTCTCTTTTTACAGTTAATGGAGCTTTTTCTGTCTAAACCTACTTTCTACAGTGTATATATACACACACACACACACATGTTTGTGTATATATATGTATGTATTTGTGTATACAGAGTATCTCACAAAAGTGAGTACACCTCTCACATTTTAGTAGCTTTTCATGTGACAACACTGAAGAAATGACACTTTGCTACAACGTAAAGTAGTGAGTGTACAGCTTGTATAACAGTGTAAATTTGCTGTCCCCGCAAAATAACTCAACATACAGCCATTAAAGGTACAATATGTAGTTTTCCAAAACAACAACAAAAGACATACTTTGCATTTAAAAAGCAAACATCTTTCAAACACAGAGAAATTTGTAATATAATTCGAAGACACGGGACGTTTCATTTTGTCTTGCATCAATGGCGTCATATAACCTTTGACTGCTCTAGTTCTAAGTTCCAAGGAGCTGCCAAACATAACGTGAATAAAGTTATAATATCTTTAACAATACATCACTTTGTCAGTGAACATTTTTTTCTGCCAGAGACGCTAGATTGGAAGGTTGTCATTTACGACGATAACAAAACCCATGATCCCACGCTTCTTCCCGACGTCATCCAAGTACATGTTTTGCTATTGTTTTCATTGAGAGACCCCTAGTGGCCAAAAACTACATATTGTACGTTTAAGGGTCTAAACAGCTGGCAACAAAAAATAGTACACCCCTATGTGAAAATATCCAAGTTGGACCCAATTAGCCATTTTCCGTCCCCGGTGTCATGTAACTCATTAAGGCTGATTTATACCTCTGTGTCGAGGTTACGGCGTAGCCTATGTTGTAGCTGGTTGCCTACGCCGAACCCTACACCATAGCTGACGTGCACTTCTCCAAAAATGTAACTACATAACACTGCAACGCAGCCGCAACATTTGTGATTGGTCGGCTTGATTGCTTTGCAGCGCGACACAGACACAGACACCGACCCAGAAATAGAAATGCTCATGACGCTGTAAGCTACAGCGTATACCACGCAGTAACCTCGACGCAGAAGTATAAATCTGCCTTTAGTGTTACAAGGTCTCAGGTTTGAATGGGGAGCAGGTGTGTTAAATTTGTTGTTATCTACAGTTCATTGCAGGAACAATGAATGCCAACATGTACTGTGACATAACAGAGCATGATCAACTCCCTTCAGAGACTGGGACCACTTCTGTTGCCAGTAATTTAGACCTCTGTGTTGAGTTATTTTGATGGGACAGTTTATACTGTTATACAAGCTGTACACTCACTACTTTAGTGTCATTTCTTCAGTGATGTCATTGAAAGGTTATAATAAAATAATTACAGAAATGTGAGGGGTGTACTAACTTTTGTGAGATACTGTATATATGTATATATAAATATATTTGTATAAAATTAGATACAATTATATGTACCATCTGTGACAGGGCAATACGAATGCTACAGGAAAAAATAAGAGGAAGGACAGAATGCAGGATCTGATTGACATAGGCTTTGGCTATGATGAGACCGACCCCTTTATTGATAACTCAGAGGCCGTAAGTACCCCTATCATTACCGTCTGCATCCCTTCTGAAGAGGTTGTGTCAATTAGTTTGTTCATATCCCTCTACTTTTCACATAGGAAACATGTTGAAAGATGTCCTCATAAGAGAAACTCCACCACAGTGTCATTGTGCACCAGCAGTCATATTGTATGAATCTCAGCCCAACCCGTTAACACCAACCTACCTCCAGCTAAAGTTGTCATTTGTCAGAGACTTAGCAAAATGCCTCAGTAATACGGTAGTTGTCTGTGAGCTTTGCTCCTCATGAAATAGCTGCCTTTTGGATTTGTGTGACAGTATGACGAGCTGGTCCCTGCCTCCCTGACCACCAAGCTGGGAGGTTTCTACATCAACACAGGAACGCTGCAGTTCAGAGCAGCCTCCGAGTCAGAGGGCGAAGACGGGGGCAAGGATGGCCAACCCAGGGTAAGTGTGCAGTGTTTTAAACAGCGACATTAAAAGTCATGGGGTAAAGTCATGTCAGGTATGTCAGTACAGTAAAGGGATTCTGAGACAGATTGACTGTAGATATGTAGATGTATTGCGGACTTGTCGTCAGAACATGGGTTTGAATACATTTTTTATTAAGTCGATGTAAAGAGGAACTGGTTGCGTTTTAACATCATGAAATTGTATTATGTTCAAATACACCTCCAGAAATAACATGGTGTCTGTTACAACATTTTCTGACCAGGGATCACACAGATATGGTAATATAAAGGTTTCATACTTTCCTCAAATTCACAACATAACTCTACATCTACAGAGTAGTGAAAATCATGTCAGTTCCACTTTAAGTCAACTCAAATTGGTATATGGCCCAATTGAATTGAAATTCCATTTACCGTGGCTTAGTTTGCGGTCGAATTGATATTTGGTATTGAGTCCAACCCTTTGTTTTGATTAATTCTGTCTGCCTTCTGGTTATAACAGAAGCTGAAGGATGGGAATGAGCAAGTAATCAAGAGAAGAAAAAGGAAAGAAGGAAACAGTTTGGAGGAGAAAAAACCCAGGAAGATCAGAGTGCCCAAACCAGGGTGAGATGACGGGATAGTGGAGAAATCAGAGCTCCTTGTGCCTGACAGGCACCTCTACAGATTCACCAATGACAATGAACGGTTGATGAATACTTCTGAACACTTTGTACTCACTGTAAGAGGAGTTATATCTTTAATGTGTGCACATCTTTTAAATATAATTTAGAATTTCTTAAGACCTATTCCTAAAAACATATATAACAATCATCAAAATTACAGTCCGAATAAACGGCTGCATAATAGAGTATGATTCTCAACAATAAAAAAATCCTGGGAGCATAGTCACCACAGTCTACATCATAGTAGATAGTCACCAGGCAAAGCGAATTGGCATAGTGCTGCTCGGGATTTGGAATTGATAAGTCGAATTATCTACCTCGCAACGTCGGTCTCCAACAACTGTCAAGATCAGGTGCCGGTAAATTCAATTTCGAAAGTATAGTTGTTGATCCCAAACGTTAGCTGACTAAAGGCTTCCCTGTTGGATGAACGGTGTGAAAAGACTCGGGGGCTGGGCGACACGTGGTTAGATGAACCACGTGCGCGCCCCTCGCCATCCCACAGATCTGTCCAAGGAGTGGCGAAGCTTCCGACTAGGCAGGGTCAGTGGGAATTGAGACAAAACCAAATGGGAGGGGAGAAAGAATGGGGGAAAGTTACAACAAAAAAAGTTTAATGTCTGTAAAAGATTGACTGTATGGTTTCATACATCAACCATTCCTTAATGAGAGACACAAAGTCAATGGAATCCTAACCTTGTCCGCATGTGCTATTGTACACAGCACGTATGAGCTTGTAAAAAACGTCCTCTGGAAATTGAGGCATGGACTTAAAACTTAACCTTTTTTGGTCAATGTATAGATTTAATGAATAATATCGCTGCGGGATGTGTCTAAATCAGTGGTCTTCAAACCCTTCCATGGAGGGCCTAGTGTATGCTGGTTTTTAGTCTTTCCCTTCAATTAGAGCATAATTAGGACCTAGACTGCCAGGTGAGGGGAGATACTAACCAATTAGTGAGCAAATCCATCAGGCTTGTACAAGGTAAAAGCAAAAACCTGCATGCACTAACCCCTCCATGGAAGGGTTTGAGGACCCCTGGTCTAAATCCAACTAGGGATACAGGGGTGGGTGTAGTTGGAGACTGATAGTTTACTATAAAGTCAGTAACTGAATGTTTACTGATTGATTGGCGCTGCCGAGGTTGGGTGATTACACGGGCCAACATTTAAAGCGACAGTCCACCAGAGCCTACGCAAATTAAGCGTGTGTATCTGGTAACCAAATCTATGGAACCCAGACATTTTAGTGGAATTTTTAGGTATTACATTTATTGTGAAATCTATAAATTGTAAGTTTGTAAAACCACAGAATATACATCAATTTACACACACACACACACACACACACACACACACACACACACACACACACACACACACACACACACACACACACACACACACACACACACACACACACACACACACACACACACACACACACACACACACACACACACACACACATTGGAATAATTTATTAATTTAAATGAAAATCCTTTCAGCGGTTTTGTAAGGGTATAAGGGTGTACAAATTTCAGCGACAGATTGGGGGCCTGTGAGCTTTTTTGTTTTTCAGCTCAATAAACATGTAAATTACAGGAATAGATTCTCCCCTTCCAATTGGTTATGTTCAGTTTTCCCTGACCTTGCCTTGTCGGAAACTCCTCAAGTCACAGAAGCCCAACCGCTAGTGACCAACCACTAGTCCAAACTACATACTCCCTTACCCTGGGCAGCGTTGTACCAATTTATGCCGTTTGCTGGAGCTCCGGGCATAGTTGGAAATGATGTGACCAGGATCGAATCCCTGGCCACCATTCCGTAATTGACAAAGGAGAAATGTTTTGAAGAGTAAATGATCTATTACTCAAATACATTTCAGACTTGCTAACTGAATATATTGTTTTGGTATTGACCTCAACTGTTATGCCTCAATCCTTGTCAGCTGTGCACTGAAATTGTACTCTCCAGAATAGCATTGAATAGAATGGAGGATGATGTTGTACAGACCTGCATGTGTTTGACAGGAGCCACTGTCGTGCTCTCTCTGAATGGCCCGTGGGCTTGTGTGAAAGGACAAGTGCCCCAACAAAGGCTCCATTAGCTACGCTCCGATAGGCTGATCAGTCCACTCTTGTATTAATAGGCCTATTCTAAAGAGGTCCAGGAATAGACCAGCAGCTGTGAAGAAACACTTATTTCCCTTGTATCCTGCTGAAGTGACAAGTGCTATCTGATACCTTGTCTTTGAGAAGTGGTAGCAGTCCCCTTTCCTTGCAAATGCGCGCTCCACAATCAGAGACTAGGGTTCAACACCCATCTCCACCCCATCAGCCTGCAATTTTTTCTCCTACCTCTTTCTGTCGCCAAAATGTAATACCAGAGATTAGTGTAGCAGTCTTAAGCTCCCGACTCTGGACCACGCATGGTCCCTGTTAACGGGGGTTTGAGCACCGGCTTGGCCCAGTGTCTGTGCCCTTCCTCTGTCTCCCTCTACATACCTGTCTGCCTTGCCTGTGGTTTACACTTGTATGTGTATGTGTATATGTGTGTGTATGTGTATATGTGTGTGTATGTGTATGTATTTGTGTGTATACATGTACGTGTGTATATGTATAACCTTAGAAAAAGATCTTACAAAAAAAATGAAAGTATGGAGTGTCCAATCTATCAAAACATAAAATGTGTTTTACAAAGTGAATTTATACCCTTCCACCACTCTTTGTTTCTCTTTGTCTGCTCTACCTTCCACAGAGTGTCGTCTCTGATGAACATCCACCGGCCAGAGAAGAAGAAGAGGAAGAAGCTGATGAAGGACTCGCTGTGCTTGGCGGCCATGCTGCGCCGCTTCACCCGGGAGAAGCAGGAGATGAGGAAGATGAACCCCAGCTTAGCTCACCCTGGCATGGGCAGCTCCCTGATCCACGCTCCTCGAGCCAATCACCTCCCGGGTAACTCCAATTTGCATGCCAACGCGGGTAACAACGAAGTGTCATTGGCCGAGCTCACTGCCGACCCCGCCATGATGTCACTGCTGGGCTCAGCCAATGACAAAGAGCTCCAGGATCTTCTGGGCGACCTGGACTTTAACCTCTTGGAAGGCTCGGCCAACCTTGACGCGGCCATTCCCGGAAGAGAGAATGGCCTGATGGGAAGTGGAGTTTCAGGACATAAGGCAGGGGGAGGATTAGGAAGGGGGCTAGCAGCTGCCGGCAGTCATCTACACCCCCCTCCCCTTCCTGACGGCCTGCCCCCACCCCTCATCAAGCGCATTGAAGACCTGCGGACGGTGAGTCTTCCAGATGACAGGGCCCTTCCTGTTCATCCGTTATTGAGTTTATTTACTGTTTGACAGCATTCCACCATGTGTTCAGCAACTTCCTGAAATGTTTTGCAGTTGAATTGTGTGGCCACCATTGTCTTTAACCGTGGTCGAGCCAAGATCACTTAAAATAGTTTTTCAGTTCTCGGAGGGTTTGTGATGCATTTTTTTAGACAGGGTATAAGAAGTGAAAGAAAGGTAGAGTGATAAACTGGGGACGGAGAGAAAAGAGAGATCACAGACTTGACAAGATGTTGATGCAGGCTTTTTTAAACTCCGACAGAGGGTGTCTTTTAGCTGTGTGCACATTTCCATGGAGTGCATCTCTCTATGCTTACTCAACCTTTTTCCTCCCACAGGCGTCACGTCAGTTTGATCAGGAGGGAAGGAAGAAATTCTTCACCCTGGATATGAACAACATCCTGCTGGAGTGAGTCAGTCTCTCGCTTGACACATTGCAAATGTTTGTCTCCAGCCTCTGTCAATCTGCTAATATTGGATGGCATTGTGGACCCCCCCCCCCCCCAGTATTGAGCTGCAGGTGCAGGAGCAGCCGATGGCAGTGCGCCAGCATGTTTACTCCCATCTGGAGGCGTTTGTGCCCTGCAACAAGGAGGCGCTTCTCAAACGTCTGAAGAAGCTGAGCCTGAACATCCAGGACGACCGTCTGCGCACGCCCCTGATGAAGCTGAAGCTAGCGGTGTGCAGCGTGATGCCTGAGCAGATCCAGCGCTACAACATGGACTGCATGGCCAAGGCTGCCAAGTAAGACCTTCACTAGGGACACTGTACCGACTGGAGCATCTGGTGCTTTTCCTTAAATTGCAGATCCGGAAGGATAGAATGTTTTAGAGCCCCATTTCTGTTTATCCTGTAATGTAAGCAACAGTCTGCTGACCGTGTGTGTGTGTGTGTGTAGCAGGCAGCCACAAGCCGTGGAAGGAGAGAAGAATGGCTCTGAGGAGGAGGACGAGGGAAAGCCAGGGAAACGGATGATGGGGCCTCGGAAGAAGTTTGTCTGGGATGACAAGCTCAGGTCTGCTCCCATAGCTGTCGACACATGGCTTTTTGAAGACCTTTAAGGCTGTTACTTCACTTAGTGCTTCCTTATAATAACATGGGCCTACACTCCCAAATGAATAGACATCAACACATGTTTGCTAACCCATCTTCATTTGTGTGTTTATTTGTGTATGCGTCAGGTCTCTGCTCTGTAACCTGGTGCGCGTGAAACTGAGCTGCTATGAACTGGAGTCGTCTCAGTGCTCCCTTTCTGTGGAAGACTACCTGAAGGCCTTCATGGAGAACGAGGTGAAACCGCTGTGGCCCAAGGGCTGGATGCAGGCCAGGATGCTGCTGAAGGAGAGCCGGGCTGTACACAGTCACCTCACTGGCAACCTGTACGTACACAGTCACCTCACTGGCAAACTGTACGTACACAGTCACCTCACTGGCAAACTGTATGTACACAGTCACCTCACTGGCAAACTGTATGTACACAGTCACCTCACTGGCAAACTGTACGTACACAGTCACCTCACTGGCAAACTGTATGTCATCTCATTCACAATAGCAATTATACATAGAATGAGATCGCTTGATTGATATGCTGATTGAAACAGATTTATATGAACTTGCATTCCTGTGTTCTGGTTACCTTGAAGGAATGCTCCAGAGTAAATCATTAATAGTATTTAAAAATGCTACCGTAGATGATTTCTGATATAGAATGCACCTACAACCTACCTAGCTCTAAATAGTACAGATTTAGAAATATCCTGTGAGACATTATTTTAGTGTGTTTATCCAATAATATACACACAAATCCAATGTAGATAATGCTAACCAGCTCCATTCCCGTGCTAGTGCTACACTCTCTGGGCCCGGCAGTTTTTTTTTAGATTTTTGGGATAATTAATAGAATGTTTCCGAAACACTTTTGATAATCTACAAAACAGATGTAATCATCTTCTTGGCTGGAGATGGTTGAAAGCGAAGGCCTGTCCCATTCTTTACAACAAAACACTTTGCCGCGCTCAACCGGTGATTCAACCGATAAAGTTTCTGCCTTTCGTGGGAAACATGACCAGCACAATGTTTTTAAGGTGTTTAGGGGTCCGGAGTGTTCCTTTAACACTTTTCTTTTGTCTAGGGTAAAGAAAAGGATGGTGCCCACTCCCAGACCTAAAGCAAAGGTCAGTGTAACCTTTGACCTAAAACAAATTCTTCAGTATCATTCATGCTCCCAGTTCTGTTGCTAAACTCTGACCTGTGTTGGGGTTGCAGGAGGGCCAGTGGATCCAGCAGAGGCCCGGTCTCCCCACCACCCCATCCCTCCCCCACATCCCCTCCAACCCCTCGGTCATCCATGCCTGTCGGCCCCCCCCTTCTCCCTCGGAGCCCATCTGCCTGTCCGACTCGCTGGACGAGGACCTGACTGCCCCATCCCTGGACTCCATTTCCCACGCCCTTGCCTTCCTCAGCCAAGCCGCGAAGGGCCTGGGTCCGCACGGAGGCACCACCGCCGACCTCACCCTTACCTCCCCTCTGTCGCCCCCGCCTCTCCAGATCCCCAACTCCTCACCCCCCTCCATCACCCCTCACTACTCATCATCCTCGTCTCTCATCACTTCGCATTCCCTCTCCAAGGCAAATGCCGCCTCGTCCGCCACGGTAACCATGTCGGCAGGGGCCAGCGCCATAACCACGCCTTCTTCCTCACCCTCCACGACCTCAACAGGCCGCGTGCCGCCATCGGGTGCCACATTGGTGTCGCGAGGCTCTGACGGAGCCTATGGGTCTGTTAAGGGGGCGGGGCTTATGGGACAGACTCTGAGACATACCGCGGGCCCAGCCATTATCAGGCAGGGGGGCGTGCCCGGAGGGAATAAACTCCACACGCTGGTGTCCCCCTCACCTCCCACCAAGCAGCGCCCGCCTCCCACTGCCTCTCCGCTTCTTCCACCCCACCAGAAGGCGGCGTTGGGCATGGGGGCTGGGATGCCCGGGTTGGGGAAGAGCAGTGTCAAAGCCAACAGCAACGGTGGGGCACTGATGGGCAGCGTGCCCTCCTCCAGCCCCCAGTCCCGCACTGCCAACTCCCAGCCCCACCCCCAGCAGCTCAACCCCAAGAGCTCCCAGCAGCCCTCGTACCTGGCCTCGTCAGTGGCCTCTCCCCCGCCCCAGTCGCCCTCCCACCACCAGAGCAAGGCCAACCCGCAGCACCAGTCCAACTTCATCACGCCCATGCAGGCCACGCTCACCAAGTCCTCGCACAGCAGCAACTCCTCCCCCATCATCAAGCTCACGCCTCGGCCCCCCGCCCCCACCCCCCCGCCCACCCCCTCCTCGTCATCTCCTTCCCACTCCCTGCTCTCTCACCCTCAGATGATTTCCAGCCCCCTCCAGTACCAGTCCCCCAAGACGCCCGGCTTCCGCCCACCGTTCACTGTCCAAGGGGGGGCTCAGGTGAAGCCGGGCCAGGGCAGTTACAGCTTCGCCGGCAAGGCTTCAACTGTTATCAGCAGCAGCTCCAACAGTAGCCCTCTGGGCATGTCGCCTGTCTCCAGTCGCCCGGACAACAGCCCCTCCCCCTCTACTGTCTCGACAAGTCACGGGCAAAGGCCGAGGGCTGTGGGCGGGGCCAAGGCTGTAACCAGTCGGACGCCTACAGCAACCATGGCCACACCTCCCGTCACCTCACACTTAACGCAGGTGAGTCGACCAATCGCAGGCAACCAAGGGAAGTGTCCAGAGTGGAAAAACAAGATACCGAGGCGGTTCCACACTGAGTGGACAGGTAGTGTCAGACAGTTGATCTATTGTCATTTTGTCCAGGTGTCCTCTGGGAATCCTCTCCTGGGGGGACCTTTGGGCTTCGGGATGCTGAGGGGACTGGTGCCCGTCTCGCTGCCCTTCCAGTTCCCCTCACTGCTGAATTTTTCCCCGGCTGGCGTCCCCGGGGGCAGCGGCTTAGGCACCGGCACCAACTCAGGATACACCCTCGCACAGAGTGACTTAATGGGTGAGTCACTGCCAACTGGTCACCAGCCAGTGTTGACTACACAAGTGTGCTTTAAAACCGCTGTGCGTGCAGATTGTACTTAAGCAAAAAGAACCATTGGTTCTCTAGGTTGGGAACTGTTCAGTAGAGTTCTCAGTAATACTTTTAAAGTTTGAACTGCACTTAGGGTGTAGCAATAACCTTTGAAAACTACAATCTAGTGTAAAAAGAAAAATTCAGTATATTTCATGAAAATCACAAAGATTTATTAAGATGAAGAAATGAGCTGTGTGTATTGTTTTGACTTTTTTGTGTCCTGTGGTGTACAGGCTGGTTGATTCTCTGCTCTAATGTACAGTGTTCTTCATAAGCATTGGGACAATAAAGTCACGATTACACAGCAGTACCAGTCAAACGACTGGACACACCTACTGCAAAGCTGTCAATGCAAATCGTGACTACTTTGAAAAATCTATAAATCTATAAAATCACAATTCCATATGTGTTATTTCATAGTTTTGATGTCTTCACTATTATTCAAAAATGTAGAAAATAGTTAATATGAAGAAAAGCCCTTGAATGAGAAGGTGTGTCCTCTCCTTATAGTATTGTTTGTTTTATCAACTAAGAATAACAGTCCTTTCTGAGTTCCATACAACCATTTTATGCCAGTATAATTATTTGGCTTACAGGTGTTTATGGTCTTTGAATGTGTAGTCTGAGTTCCATACATTGCGTTTGCCTTTGGAGTAGGCCTGGGTGATATTGACATCGCAATACAATATGCACTCCAGAGCCCGTTTGCCTGGTAACAGTATATGGTTACAATTCACTAGCTTTACAATGAATTCACAATGTTTATTGCAATGAATTAAAACTAGTGCTATTATTTTGAAATGAAATATCCGAGTTAGTGTTGCGGGCATTATATAGTGTTGCCAGGCGAACGGGCTCTGGAGTGCATTATTGTATCGCAATGTGAATGTCGCCCAGCCCTACTTTGGACTCTTGACTGTTTACTCACTGCAATTGGCATCAGTTAAAATAATCCAACATGGGAGCTGTCTATGAAAGAATAGCAGGTCATTTGAATGCTAAAAGAAGATCTCTATTAGAACCATAGCACAAAATCTGGACACAGCTAATCAACAGCTTGGAATGTCCCGGAAAAGATAAAACTGCTAGTGTCTTCAGTAATTGGCAACAGCCAGGTCAGCCTAGGAAAACAACAGCAGTTGATGACAGAAGAATGACCAGAGCTGTGAAAAACAACGCAAAAATAAGTGTGAGTGAAACCACCAACCTCCGGGATGATACAATCCACTGTGCCCAGGAGCCTTCAGCAGCAGTGGTACAAAGGCTAAACTGCAGATGCGAACCTCTGATCGGCAACAAAAACACAAAGGCCAGAGTAGCTAACAGGACAGAGAGCAGCCGCTACAGTGATACAGATGATACGAAGGTGAACCTTTATCAAAGTGAATAAGGCAAAAGTGCGGAGAAACATAGAGCATCTGTAGATGATCCAAAGCATGGTGTCCTTGCATGGGCATGCATGGCTGGCTCTGGAATGGCTCACTCGTCTTATCAATGATGAAAGGAATGATGGCAGCTGCAAAATGAATTCAGAAGTGTACAGAAGCATCTTGGCTGCAGGAAAATGCCAACATTGGGCTGGCCTTCACAATACAATAGGACACTGACCCAAAACAAACTGCAAACGCAACCAAGGTGTTCATGGACAGTGAAGTTAAATTCAAAATGCCTTTCACACGCTGAAGAGGAGACTGAAGTCAGAAACACTCCATGACAAGCAACAGTTCAAAATGGCTGCAGTAAATGATCTCAGAGGATGGTAGAGTTTGGTCATGTCAAATGTGTCACTGACTCACTGATGTTCTTCAATGCAAAAGATTTGTGACTAAATACTAGCTTTTATATTTCCTTCATTTGCTTTAGGTATAATTGTCCCAATATATACTGTATCCAAGACATTTACCAATGTTGCAAATGTCTACCAATTGTTGGAAATGACTAATTTATCATTATTATTCACGTACTATGGCAAAGCCAAATTTTCAGCAGCCATTAATTCAGTGGCCTAATAATGAAACCTTTAGCTCATCAATAATTAATCATGTTTTGACTCTAATTTCTAATCAATTGAATGCCACCTTGGTGAATGATGGCCTTGATTTCAATGAAAACACATGTCAATTCCTTAGTCTTGTTGTTATTTGTAATGGGTAAAACAAGTGTTGAAATGAAAGGGGGTATCTTGCCTCATATTTATATTTGAACAACTTTTTCAGATGCCTCGATTGTAAAGCAAAAATAGCAACTGTGACTTTACCATCCCAATACTTGCCTATGCGGAGTACAGTTTAATGAGCCCTATCTTCTGTGTTTATGCTTCAGGTTTCTCACTGTAACCCTCTGGCCTTCTCTCGTTTTCCCATCCAATCCCTTGTTCTTGTTGCCCTTCGTCTGTTCTCTCCCTGTGCTCCATCGCCAATTCCTCCATCCACAATATCACTCCCACCTGTGTTCTATATGCCCTCTATGCATTTTAATACCCTTCATACCTGCCCTCACATTGTTTCACTCAATGTTTTATTCACATTCTACATTCATTCCTTCATCTCTTTTAATGTGCTGTTTTCTCCTCCCACCTTCATCCCTATTGGTCTATCCCTCATCTCTCCTCAGAGCTGTATAAGAGTCTCCAGTCAGGTTCACAAGCTGTTCTACCTCCACACTTGCAGCTTGCTTTCTCAGGTAAACTTCACTCCTCCCCCATTTTTCTTTCTCCTCGTCCCTCCCCATTTGTCTCGCTGTCGTTCAGTAATAAAGTTGATACATCTCACCTTTTTTTGCTTGCTTCAGTATATTGTGGTGATTCCCAAGCATGCTGCCTGTGTGTCTGGTCAGGTGTTGACCACTAGAAGCATGCGTCTGGTCTACTGATAAAGCATTTTGTGTTGGGTGTGTATCGCCGTTAACATGTACATATTTATGATGCAACACTGTACTTTGACCCTCCCCCCACTGTAGATGCGAACCAAAGCCAGGGTGGAGACTTGAAGAGGAAGTCCCTCTGACCAATAGAAGCAGGGCGGAGAGTGACGTCACAGCCTCTCCTGGAGACGTCCACTAGGGGAGCTCTTTGATTGGACAGACAAACACAATGATGTAATAAAGGGAGAGGATCCTCTCCCTTCAATATGGACTTTAGGAAGTTTCCCCTCACTATGGCGACCTGTTAATTTAACATAATGGTATTTTTATGATTACTGGATAGAATGTGGGTCTTGGTGGATTATGATAAAATCTTTTTACTTTTCTTGTCAACATGTTTACATGACCGACCTTTATCACTGTGGAATGACATCGG
Source organism: Umbra pygmaea (assembly GCA_016801145.1). Classification (NCBI taxonomy): domain Eukaryota; kingdom Metazoa; phylum Chordata; class Actinopteri; order Esociformes; family Umbridae; genus Umbra; species Umbra pygmaea. The sequence continues at coordinate 35,150 of JACXGM010000636.1, read as the reverse complement.
ACAGGGTTGTACTCACGGGGCACCAGAAGGAAGAAAACGTTCCTAAACAGGGAGGGACTACCTCAACTTGTCCCATAAGAAACACCCGTTTTTTGTTCCAAAAAAACGTGTCGCTAACTTCTGCGCTAATAAATATGACCCGACAAGAGAGTACGCTAACAAGTAATTTGTCGTTTTTTAAGTCAATGTGGAATTAACTTTTTATTTTCTTGATTTCAGCAGATTGGAGTATATTTCTGTGGTGGTCTTGCCTCTGTGTGGGAATGGTTGTTGTTAACCGGTCTGGGAGGGTCTGTCCATAGAGTGGTACTGTTTTTAAGAAGTCGCCTCTGCTCCCCATGCCTGACTGTTAGGATAGTCTTGATAATATTAATATTGATAAATTATTTGTAATTTACACAGGGACAAAAAAATATTATGAGGTGTGTGTGTGTATGAGTGAGATTGAATGTGTGTACATAAACTACATATATTATAATGTACTGTATTTTCTTTCCAGGTCAGTCTGTGATATGTGTGAGTGTGAATATTGCATATTCACTTTTTCTGTGGGAGTGAGTGTGTGTGCGTGTGCACGCTGGTGTGTGAGTTCCCCTCTCTTGCTCAGAGTGTCTGAGGCTATATAATCACACTGGACCTTTTCTGGAGAAAAAAAACTTGAACTGTTTAAGCTAGACTTCTTTTTTGTACAGAGGAGTGTGACAGAGGAGAGAGGGCTGTGAGATTGTAGCCTACTTGAACTTTAATTTAAATGTTGATTTACTTTGTTAAACCGCTTATCAACTCAAACACACTCAATATAACAAAACGCCTTAGTTTGTAAGTTTTATTAAAGATCTATGCAGGACTATAAACGCTTCAATGCAAAAGTGCAAGTTGTCGCTTGGCTTTCAACCTCTTATTCAACTGTCAGTGTATTTTCTGGTAGTTGCGAATGTTTGTATGCATGTGTGTGTGTACTGTATGTAAGCCTGACTCCTTTTTCCACCTGAAGACCTCTCCTCACCCACTGAATACCTCTTTAAACTGTTCTTCCTTTTTCCCGACTTCCGGTATCTGTTTACCTCTTAGCATTCTTCATCCCTCCTTCAGATGTCTGTATGAATGTCAGCCAACTGCACCAAGAATGGCGCCAAAGATGAGTTTCATTGCAGTTGATGGGGTGTGTTGGTGTGTGTGTGTGTGTGTGTGTGTGTGTGTGTGTGTGTGTGTTTCAACGTTCTCTTCTAAATGTACCCATGAGTGTTGTCAGTCTGTGGTCTGTCAGAATGTCATGGTGAAGAGTTATTTTTCATTTATGTGACTGGAGTAGGGGATGACATTATGAAGCTTTTGTGCTTTGGGGCGGGTAAAAATTAAATTTCTTGGTAACTGGTTGCAGTTCTTAATTCAGTCTTTTGTAGATTATTTTTGTGTGTCGATTATGGAATAAAAATGTTTGTTTGCAATACTTTTTTGAGTTAGTTCTTTTTAAGTCCTCTTAAGTCTTCTATTATGACTTACTTTTTTGACATGACACAACTACTCAAATCACTACGGCTATATTTACACAGGCAACCAGAATGTGATAGGCCTATAGATTTCCACTTATTGACATTGTGATATTTTTTTCATTTTGATTTTATGCCATCAGCTGGTCAGTAGACAGAGCACTATGTCACATGTAATACAGTTGTATGCAAAAGTTTAGGCACCCCTGACAACTTCCATGATTTTCATTTATAAATAATTGGGTGTTTGAATCAGCAATTTCATTTTGATCTATCAAATAACTGAAGGACACAGTAATATTTAAATAGTGAAATTAGGTTTATATATGCATCAAAACAAAATTAGACGGGCATACATTTGGGCACCCCAACAGAAATATCACATGAATATTGAGCCTCCTTTTCCCGAAATAACAGCCTCTAGACCCTTCCTATAGCCTGTATTGAGTGTCTGGATTCTGGATGAAGTTATTTTGGACCCTTCCTCCTTGAAAAACATCTCCAGTTTAGTTAGGTTTGATGGTTGCCGAGCATGGACAGCCCGCTTCAAATCACCCCACAGATTTTAAATGACTTTCAGGTCTGGGGACTGGAACATTCCAGAACATTGTACTTGTTCCTCTGCATAAATGCCAGAGTAGATTTTGAGCACTGTTTGGGGTCGTTGTCTTGTTGAAATATGCAGCCCCGGTGTAACTTCAACTTTGTGTCTGATTCTTCTACATTATTCTCAAGTATCTACTTATATTGAGTGGAATCCATGCAACCCTCAACTTTAACAAGATTCCCAGTACCGGCACTGGCCACACAGCCACACAGCATGATGGAACCTCCATCAAAGTTTACTGTGGGTAGCAAGTGTGTCTTGGAACGCTGTGTTCTTTTGCCACCATACATAACGCCACTTTTTATGACCAAATAACTCCATCCTTGTTTCATCAGTCCATAGCACCTTCTTCCAAAATGAAGTTGGTTTGTCCAAATGTGCGTTTGCATCCCTCAAGCAACTCTGTTTGTTGTGTGTGTGCAGAAAAGATTTCTTCCGCATCACTCTCCTGTACAGCTTCTCCTTGTGCAAAGTGCCCTGAATTGTTGAACGATGCACAGTGACACCATCTGCAGTTGATGTTGTAGGTCTTTGGAGGTGGTCTGTTTGTGACCGTTTTCATTGTCCTTCACCTTTGCCTACAAATATTTTACTTTGCCTGCCACTTCTGGCCTTAACAAGAACTGTGCCTGTGGTCTTCCATTTCCTCACTATGTTCCTCACAATGGACTCTGACAGCTTAAATCTCTGCAATATCTTTTTGTAGCCTTCCACTAAACCATAATGTTGAACAATCTTTGTTTTCAGGTCATTTAAGAGTTGTTTTAAGAACATTCTTCAGAGAGTCAACAACTTGCCAGTGGTCACCTTAAATACCCTTTCTTATGATTGGAGGCTCCCGTCTATGAAGTTCAAGGCTTAATGAGCTCACCAAACCAATTATGTGTGTTCACATGAATCATTGCTAGGTAGTTACAGATATTCAAATCAACAAAATGACAAGGGTGCCCAAATGTATGCACCTGTCTAATTTCGTTTTGATTTTTTTAATCAGTTAATCCAATGAACCTCATTTCACTACTTAAATATTACTGTCTCCTTTAGTTATTTGAAAACCTCAAGGTTTAGGATCCTCAAGAGCAGCGATACTCATTCATTGCGGGAGCAGGAGTATTGCTGCACTATAGGATTCCCATAGAATTAGTAGCAGCAATTTTCACTCCTGCTCCCGCAAGCCGCCATTCCGTTAAGTTTTCCGTCCAACCCCAGTTGCGACTACCCTGAGTTAGTGTTTCATCATGGTAATGATTAGCATCACCTGTGCTAAATTTGGTTTGGAACAAAAACCTACGGAATGGCGGCTTGCTGGAATAAGTATCACTGCTCCAGAGGCTAAATCTACTATTCGGCCACCCCTAACCAATGCTCACAAGCAGAATCAGTGGCAGTGGGCCCAGAAATACATTTTCAAATCATCTTTTCTGATGAGTGTCGTGCAACCCTGTATGGTCCAGATGGATGGTTGGTGGATGTCCCAATAAGGCTGTGACGTCAGCAAGGAGGTGGTGGAGTCATGTTTTGGGCCGGTGTTAATGGGGAGAGAGCTGGTAGGCCCGTTTAGGGTCCCTGAAGGTGCGTAAATGACCTCGGCATAGTATATCGAGTTTCTGATGGACCACTTTCTTCCATCGTACAAAAATAATAATTATATAATATATAATATTATATAATTAACAGAATCATCTTCATGCATGACAATGCACAATCTCATGCTGCAAAGAATACCTCTGTGTCATTGGCTGCTACAGGCATAAAAGGAGAGTAACTCATGGAAGTAGAAAAATTTGTTTTTTTGAGTTTTTTTTATTAGAATAACCTAAAGCAATTCAAAGAAAGGTATATTAATGGATATATTTGAATTATTTTTCAACTAACATTTTATTTTTCTCATTACCACAAGAAGACCGAATTATTTTTTTTTTCAAAATGTATCCTAACACATTTTGCAGAGATGTCTTTTATTGACCTGAAAGTGTTTGCCTGTACTATTAAAAACAAAAGTAGCTGTACAATCAGACATGATGAAACTTGAGTGTTAACATGAATCTGGCTAGGTGAAACACATATTACTGAGCTGATAAAAACAGAATTCAAGTACAACTGTGCAGGTTATTTGTATGTCATCAAAGGTTTCTGCTTATATTGACAATTAACAGCAACAGATTAGGAATGCGAAATTCATCTGTGTAGTTGTAACTTAAGTATTTAGGGAATGACACGCCTGGCTACGGGACACCTAAACCCTTACAGAAGTGGGGACTTTTAAAAGGGTTGGTTGCCCCTGGTTTTCTAACCCGCCACCCCCAGCTTTTTTTTGCAACCAACCCAATGGGGTTAACTATTAACTGTCTGGTTCGCAGACAGACCAACAACGCTTGCGCAGGCCGGTACTCTGCAGTTGAGTCATCTAATTTCCTTACAAATATTAATCTAATATATGTGTTAACCAAATCTTTCAGTCTGGTGATTGTGCTCCCCAGAGATCTGAACATAAACGGTTTGAGCCAAGTGCCCTTGACTACATTTTTAGCATTGCCGGCAGGATCTATGTTAGAGCACAGCACCATGGCTGAAGAACAGGAAGCAGCTAATGTGGTGGTAAATAATATGATGGTTTTTAGGGGGTGCCTGGTTATCCAAGTATGGAGATTGGGAGAATCAGCAACCATTGGCAGAAAGGCAAAACCAAATTGAAATTCACTTTCGAGCACAGATATTGTCAGCTGAACAACAAGTGCACTTCAAGCTGAGGCCAGGAGAGAGGTCTTCCTGCTGCCAGACATGGGTAGGGATACCGCTTTCAAGATATTCTTGGCCCTTGATAAGGTAAATGCAGAGAGCACCAGTATAGCGCAGCTTAGAGCCCAGTTCAATAAATGTCAAAAACACATAGGGGAAGGGGTGGGGCCTTTTATCATGTGTCTTCATGAGTCTCATTCCAGGTGGTGGAGTAAAGAGCCAGTAGTAGGACTGGAAGATGAAATGCTGAGGAGCCAGTTGGTGTTGGTGTTGGGTTTACAGCCTGGACCTGTGCAGGTGAAGCTTCAAAGACGTGTGCGAAGGGAGCCAGGGATCTCTTTCCAGGAGAGCTGCAAGGAGGCCAAAGCATGGAGAAGGAAGCCGAACACAGGTCCCTCACGAGGAGAGGTCGATACTCGACGAACGTACAGTAGCCCCCAGGTACCTACCCCTTTGGCCCTAATAGTTAACATGGACAACTGGAGTGGCATGAAGAAAGCCCTGTGAGCTGAACTAACAGAGGAGATATGCAGCCAGATACTCCCAAGTTACTTTTTAGCCAAAGCTTGTTCCAGAAGAGGTTGGTTTGGACCAGGTACCATGAGTCCCTGGTACACGCTAAAGGACAACGGTTGCTGAGGGCCCTACGTGAGCACTTCTTCTGGACAGGCATGAGCCAGGATAGTCAGGAATGGGCAAAGGAGTGCCCCTTTTGCTTGATTAGCAGTGCCCCGTTGGCGGTACAGCTACCATTAAGTTCTATCGAGTGCAGCTAACTGTGGAGTGTGCTAGCTCTGGGTTACTTGTCCCTAGGCCATCCCGGGGATAGGTACCACTACATTTTAGTAATGGTTGACTTGTTTTCAAGGTTTTCAGAGATCAGACAGCAGACACGACTACATGGACACTAGAGATGCGCGGTTGGCGGTTACAGCCACGGATAAACTGCGGATCGGGCAGATGACGTTACAAAAATATGTTTATACAATTTTGGCGGGAGGCGGTTGAACCAATCAAATGAAAAAGATATATATACACATTGTTAAATAATGTTACCAGTGGATAGCGGGCAGGTGCAGCTTTGAAAATTGGTCATCAAATGGATGATCTGTTTCGTGATGCGGTTGCGGATGAAATATTAGCCCATCTACGCATCTCTAATGGACACTATGCGCCCATGTATGTCAGCACTTTGGATGCCCATAGAGAATTCTGACAGACCAGGGGACACCCTTCGAGGCGGGACTGACCGTCTAGTTATGTTCGCTTTATGGCTGTCGGAAGATACGGACAACACCTTATCGGCCACAGAGAAATGGCGCCTTGGAGCGAATGAACAAGACTATACTCAAGCTACTGAATACCCTTGGTCCGATAGAACAGGACTGATGGAACAAGCATCTTCCGGAGATGGTTCATGCCTACAATAACACGCCACATAGCAGCACTGGACTAGCACTTTTTTACCTTCAATTCAGGTGACATGCCCGGCTCCCAGTAGATCAGGGGTGTCAAACCAGATCCACAAAGGCCTAGTGTCTGCAGGTTTTCGCTTTTACCTTGTACCTGAATGATTGAATGTCACTAATTGGTTAGGATCTTGCCTCACCTGGCAGTCTACGTCTTAATTGGGCTCTAATTGAAAGGAAAGACCAAAAACCAGTATACACTTGGCCCTCCGTGGAACCGGTTTGACACCTGTGCAGTAGATCAAGACTACAAAATATATACAGACTGGCCGGAGAGGGGAGTCACCAGAGAGCTACCAGGGGAACTTGTCCTAATCCGTATCTTCCAACATTTGAGCATGGGGTAAATTGAGACCTCACTGGGACATCCAACCTTTTGGGGTTCTCATGCAGCCTATTCCTGGCCAGCTGACATGTAGTTCGACCTGAAGGGATGGACCGACCCGTACCATCCATCGCAACCATCTCCATTTGTAACCAAGATAGTGGCAGGCAGAGGGAGAGGCTCACAAGGATACAGGTAAGGTACTGCTGAGTTGTTATTTTAAAACTTAATATTGTGTGTAAAAAGTGTATGTATCATGTGGGGGGAGCAGAAGATACAAAGTGTCCCAAGAAAAAAAAGTATTGGGCCACTATGAGTGGGAAGGGACTGATTGCTGGACTGTGATTGGCCAAAGAACTTGGCCAATTCTTAACCAGAATTCATCCAGAAGATTTTCTTCTACATTTTTGGGCATAAAATACAGAGTTCCTGTACAACGGGCTCAGTGCTACCTACCAAAGCATTCAATGCCCTGACCTATTTTGGTGCATTTTGGGAAAACACTAATTTTAACTACTTTGGAGATATCAACACATATTTACAAAGCTAAGTTGTAAGTAGACAAGCATAAGATTATTACCATGCCTTTTTTGGTCAGAAAATTGTATATTTAAAGGGCCGTCTAAATTGTCTTTATTTAATATAAAATTAACCTAAGGACGCAAATCGTAATAGGTAATGTATTATCGTTTAGATACAAAGCTACTCATCGCTGAGATCAAACACAAGGGCGAAAATGAAAACAAAAAACGATATTTTGATTTCAACATCGAAATATTATGTCAACTTTATTAACAACTATGTATGAAAAAAACAATCTTCCCAAATATTTGTTTCTACGTAGCCCTAATAAGCATCGGTAAGATTAACATATAGTTGCTCCCTGGTTTAATTTATGTCCTACTTTTTCATTTTACTTATCCCAGGTCCTTGAATTTATGGTAAACAATTATACAGAATATAGTTTGAGCAGAGAAACGAGAGAAAAAATATGAAATTGCAACCGGCTTATTTCTACATTGAATATGCTTTATTTACGTTTACAAAAAAAATCACTGTCTAGAAATACAGGAGGTATACAAGAAATTAAATGGGGGTGGGAGGGGGTATGAAAGCCTGGTCGTCAACAGCCAGTCTGACAATAATAATAAAAATAAAGTGTAAAATAAGGAGTAAAACTACATTATGGATGTTAAAGCTTTTACCAACTCAAATCACATTCTGCATTTGAAGGAGAAGCGTAAGGCTCCACATGTCACATAGTTAATAGTAACAAGGAATTCTGACTCACACACTACAGTACCTAAGGCAAGATTACTACTGCTATATGAACAGGGGCGAAGCACACTGGGTTTGACTTGAAGCACAGCAAAAATAACAATAAAACTGTTAAAATAAAAAGTTCTTTAGACCAGTTTTGCCTCATTAGGTGTGTAACATACATGTCTTGCGTACACTTTGTTCGATTTTTTTATACAAGTGCACACCATGCATCTTAATTAGTGTCTAAAGGCACTTTAAAGAAATGTGTAATTGCAGCGGAATTAATATTGAATTAAAACTCAGTGAAAGTAGCAGATTCCAAAGTTTCCAAATACTAGGAGGGTAATGTGAGCTTCTCAGAGGAAATAAAGTTGAGTAAGTATGTGGCATGTCCACAGTTGTAATCATATTGACTAATAATTTTAAAGTTTTGAGATGCTGACCCCAGTACACGGCAGTCGTATCTAGAAATGCTAAGTGCTTGGTGGGTGGTGTCATAAGAGACAGTTCTGGGGGTGGTTGTGGCATTGGCTAGTCACACTACACATTCAATCCAAGCTCCCATCGTTAGTGTTGGACTAAACGGGCTGTACATATGACCTCTCATAGAAGAGCTTTCCTGGGTTAGGGGCAGTTACGCACAGTTTCCAGTGTCTAGGATTTCTATACATTTCTGCCTTCAACAAGTCTGTCAAAAAAACATGTGTTCCATTTAATTACTCAAAAATAAAGTAAAAAAATAAATGCTGAAAGAAAACAGACATACTTAATTCCTAAATGACTTCTTCATTTAAAAGTACTGAGATGTTGTAGTTGAGGGGAAGAAAATAAGCTTTTCACAGTTTAAACATTTTCCAGTCCATTTTAATGGTTCCAGAACAGATCAGAATAACAACTTGACCATGTTGGCTCCTTGGTTCCTTGTAGTGTTTAGGAGGATAAAGTCTGTACATCAGGAAGAAACTCATGCAATGTGAGAATTGGTGGCAGTCTTTCGTTTGGTCATTAACTTCTGAAATATTGTTGCGTAGTGTCTATTATTGAACAGGACAGTTTTGCTAGGTTTAAAAAGCTAGGGAAGAGATGATGGCTTTACATTTGGTAATACACTTGTATTACTAGACATTGTTTCATCTGTGAAGATGAAAAATATGAAAGTTTTCACGGTTCATTCGTTAGTTTTGGGGTGGAGGTGCATATATATGCCATACATAATAATGTGCTCACCTGCGTGCACACGCATAGTTCGTAAGTAAAATGCACTTGTACCTTAGTTTACTTATTCATTTAAGCAGAGCATACAACTCCACGCATAGGGAGGTCTCTACTAACAGGATTCAGGTGGCAGGGACATTGGCTAAGCCCAGCAGCTGACCAGACCACAGTGGAAGTAATCTCTGAAACAGACGTAAATCTTGTGTAAATTTGTTATTCTGTGTCCTTCTACTATGTTCTAGACTATTTCCAGCCTGCTTTGAACAGCATGAAACGGAAATTCAAAGCCTAAGCGAAACCTCTTCTGATATTTCACATTGTTTGTGTTACGTCTTCATGTTTAACTGTCGCCATTTCCAAATGGTGAATGGACCAAATAATCAGTGATGAAAACCCCCAAAATAGGAACAACGCATATCATTACTTTATGAATTTCAGTCAATGCTGGCAAAGTGTATGTAATACAGAGTCTATCCACGGGAGCAGTAAGAGGAACATTACACTAGAGTAAGGCAGAGTTAGCCGCCCATTGGGAGTATTTGTTTTCTCACCCCCGGGAAAGGAGATGTTGTGGGGAGTGGGATGGCCTTGGTCATGTTCATTAGAGCACAATGTAGCAAAACATTTCAAAAAATGCAAACAAGAAGCTTTTTAACAGACAAGTCCAGGTGGTCCCTCTGTGGTTTCCTTAAGCGTCAGTGCCTAATGAATATGACCCTGATCCTCGCCGCTGTTGAAGAGGGACAAGCTGGACTGTTGTAGTCAGGATGCCCAGCTGCCACGCCCGTAGGGCGGGTAGGTTCAGCGGGGAGTGACTATTCGATCTGGTTAGAGGCCTGCGTATCATTGTGGTCGCTGGCGCGGCTGTCTGCGTCGTCATCTGAATTGTCCACGGAAGCTCCATCGATCTGGAGTTGCCGGCTGCGGCCTGAACGGCTGGATGAGAAGCTGACCGGGCCTCCGCGCCTTAAGAGCACAGACACACAAACAAAACATATGCAGTCAGTCAGCACACCTACCAATCTAAGACAGAAGGTTTACATCAGGGGTGTCAAACCAGTTCCACATAGGGCCTAATCTATGCTGGGTTTTGGTCTTTCCTTTCAATTAGAGCCCAAATAAGACCTAGACTGCCAGGTGAGGGGAGATCCTAATCAATTAGTGAACTAATCAATCAGTCAGTTACATATTAAAAGTGAACCTGCAGACACTAGGCCCTATGTGGGACCGGTTTGACACCCCTGGTTTACATTGTTGCATACAATTAGCATCTACAGCTGATTTTACCAACCCTCTCCCTGAAGACTACCAGACATTTCACATATTTGTTGAAGCCATTGACTGGCGCAGCAGATTTCAATTGGTAAAGTGTTTGGTAATATGTGACTAATTGAATCAGACTAATTGAATCAGGTGTGAATCAGGTGTGTGTAGGAGAGGCTTGGGAAATCCTGACCTAAAGCTGTGCTCATGCCTTAATGTGCAAATGAGAAATACTGCCTGTACAAACGTCCTTACAGGGACCAGATCATCTGCTTTCAGATATCATGGTCTGAGCAAACAGAACTAAATAGGAAAACGGATCCACTGAAACAATGAATTTCCTTGCAAAGCCTTGGGGAAAGATCCCATGGGGGGATAACGTAAATCACCTAATTTCCCTCCTAAAAATAAAACCTGCATATTATTTACAATTATTTCATACTTTGCTCAGGAAAAATATGTAATTGATGCTTGCATTACAGCTTAAAATATAATTTACTACACACACATTTCTTTCTGAAATGCTACCAGCTGATAGAGTGTGTAGACAATAGCAGTGTCTTTCTTGTCAACCTCAAAAGAATTAAATTTCTAGACGTTAAGCAAAACAAACAACTGGGGGTGTCAGATGGCTCAGTGTTTATGGAGTCAGACTTCGATTCCTGATTGTGCCAAATGTCCTTGGGCAAGTAATTTAAACCTATGTTGCTCCAGGGGATGTCCCTCTTCTTACTGTACGTCACTCTGGATAAGAGTGTCTGCTAAATGACAAATGTAAATATATCAACATTGAACTTACCTAAATTACATTTTAGGCCTGTTATAATAAATCCACAAATATGTGGGCATCAGATGGCTCAGTATTTAGGGATTCAGAATTGTAAATTGGAAGGTTGCAAACTTGATTACTGACTGGGCAAAATGTCATTGTCAGGCATGCAAACAGGTCAGGAGTAAAAAAGAGAAAGGGATATGGCAAACCCCTGACTCTCTAGGGGGGTCCGGGGGCATGCTCCCCCGGAATAACATTTTGTATAGGATGGGATTACCTGTGTTGAACTACTTTATTTCTATAAGTCAATAGCATTACTTACTATAAACCTAACACACATCCAATAGACATCAGTGGTTGACACACTGCTCAGTGTTGCAGACTATGAAAAAACCCTCTCCTCACTCTGCCTCCGATTGGCTGTGAGGTTTAGACATTAGGAGTGACAATTGGTTCCAGAGCCAGTTGTAAAGTTGCAAAGCACGGTGAAAATGCAGTGTTGGCCACTGCCATATTTTCTAATCGGATCTGCACGAATCACGTAGGTGACACATTTTGGTTTCAAAAAGGTGAGTTTCACCTAAAGGTGAGGAGTTTGCATGCTTGCATTGCATTGAGCAAGGCACTTTACCCTAAGGTGCTCCAGGGGATAGCCCTGTACTTACTGTAAGTCATTCTGGATAAGAGTGTGTGCTAAATTACAAAATGTAAATTTAAAATTAACTCAGATGAATCACAGTTTTTGAATATGGGCCAATGAAATTGTCCTACTACTCTCCAAACTCTGCATTCCACTGACCTCTTTTAGCATTTGTTGTCATAGAGACTCAACCCCCTGCCCTCCATGTTGTCATTTGGGCTGGGCAATGTTTGGATTTACACATTGTTAAAATAACCTGTCCAAACATCGTCTATGGATGACATAATAGTTTTATGTAATACATGGAAGTTTATGCTCTGTGCACTAAGAGGGTTGAATTTGGTGTAAATAACTCCCCATATTAACGCATATTAATTAACTTGTTAAAACGCTGCAAATGGTATAAATGTCTATTAAACATGATAGCCCTGCCACAAATTAATAATGCAGATGGCATGTGCAGAATTCAATGGATGACTTAAATGACCGTTTCAAATAGACGAAAGCATGGGCACAAAACAATAGAGCACCAAACCCATGAAATAGCCTTCTACACTCAGACAAGAGACATACATACATACATACATACAACTGCAAATACCAAACATTGAAGGAACAACATTTTTTTTAATAGCCACAACAGTTAAATATATAAAACAACAGATGTTAGTTACATATTCACCCCCTGGAGTCAATACTTGGTAGAACCACCTTTGGCTGCAGTAACAGCTGTGAGTCTTTTGGGGTAAACTTTTAGAGATTCTCAAATCTGACTGAGGTCTAAGCTTTGACTGGGCCTTTCCAAGACATTCAGGTTTTTGGTTTAAAGTCACTCCAGCGTAGCTTTGATGTAACATTGCTCTCTTGCATGGCAAATAGAAAAATACGACAATTTGTCATTTTATCTTGCGTGTTGCTCACTGATGCAATGGTGCACTGCCAGACACAGCAGCGCAAGTGAAATTATAATAGATACATTCATAAAACTTCGGTTTTGGCCTCATGATAGTTGTTGCCTAACTAACATTTAACATGAAGACTTATTTTATCATGCAGAATTATTTAGATGCCTTAACCAAGGCATTGTATTCTCTTCAAGGCTATAAAATAACCTAAATATGAATATATAATTGACTCCCTATGACATATCTGTCTTGCAATTGTTTTGCGATTTTTCTCTCTATCCTTCTCCCAATATTGGTCCACTTTGAAGAAATACTTTATGAAAAAGAACTCTGTCAGATCCAGAAATGTATTGTTAATCATAGAAAAGACGGGAAACATCAGTTAAATAAAACACGGCCAATTCTGTGCTGCTTGGTACACTCTGCTCATTCAACAATTACATTTAAATTTTTCAATTTATTTCACTAGTGTAACATCTCTGTTTCAAAAAAGAAGCCTATCATCTATAGCAAATAGCGAAATACCTGAGTAGGATATTTGTTATTTTGGTCAGCTCACTGTGGCTGCAGGTTACTATGCTGCCAGATTAGGCAGTATGAGTCAAGTTCAAATTTGACAATTTGTGAAAAGTTTGAGATTGTGATGTCATTGCCATCAACAATGGCTGTTGTCCATTTCTGAGAGACGATGTTATCATCCTACTGTTGAGCAGTAGTTGCTGGTTTAGCTTGTCGTCTAATAATAACCTGAGAAAACTTTTCATAAGGACAAATTGTAATGAATGTTCAGACACACCAGATGCCAGATTTGTATATAGTTTAGTTAAAATGTCACATGACATACAGTTTCCTAAGGTTTGTGCCTGTTCAGACGGCAAGAAAAAAACAGATTTGTAATATTATACAGCAGGCATAGTCAACTCTGGCTACCGAAGCCAGTTTCTCATTGTAACACTTATCTGGGACTTATTTTGTCCTGGTACACAAGGTGTGTGCAATTAATGATGAGGTAGGACAGAAAACCAACAAACTCGACCCCTCGTAGTGTAAGAGTGTATAATGAATTACTGTGCTTCTTCTGTTCTTGGGACTTCAAAGATGCGTCATTGCAGCTTCACAAACACATTAAAGTAGCAGGTTCCTTTCCTTTCCCTCTGAAGCGAGTTCCTCAGTAATAAGCATAAGGTCTACAGTACACAAGGGTAATGTGCACACGATGTACCTGAGTCGATTCTTGAGCGTGGTGACCTCGCGGCTGAGTCCCTCGCTGGCCTCGGTGGCGTCGTCCAGCTCCCTCTGAAGCTTCCTGCGGGACGCGTTGGCCCTGGTTGCTTCCTCCTCAGCCTCCTCCAGCTGACGCTTCAGCTGCTTCATACGAGAGTTGGCCTTCTCCATCTGACTCAGTGAGACAACACCGTTACAATGCTCAGGTTAGGTTATACAATTTTTTTCCCCCGCTTCAACTTTTATATTGTCCTGGTCACAATTATATTGATTTTGACATGATGCTTAAAGCCTTGCATCCTTACAGCAGCTACAGGACAGTCGAAGTCACTAAGTTAGATCACAGAGTTCATTTTTACATAGAATTGTTGATAGAACTGTTATTTTTAACTTATATTACCAGTTAACACATTCTCTTTTACAACAACCTGGGAGCCGTCAGCATTATTTGCCTTTCTTTGTTCTATATATATATATATATATATATATATATATATATATAGATATATAGATATATAGATATATAGATATATAGATATAGATAGATATAGATAGATATAGATAGATATAGATAGATATAGATAGATATAGATAGATATAGATAGATATAGATAGATATAGATATAGATAGATATAGATAGATATAGATATAGATATAGATAGATACGACTACACACCTGCTCTTTGTACTGGTCGGCATGGCGACGCTCGTCTTCCACCTGAATCACCACCTCCTTCAGCTTCTTCTCCGTGCGCCGGACAATCTTATTGGCTGCTGCCCTCTCCCTGGAATACAGATGATGGTAGTGTGTAGGTAGGGTCATTATGACTCATATCAGACCATGGTGCATCAGCGTACAGACCCATCTGTTTATCATACCACATTACCTATATATGGAACTCTGAATAGGCAGAAGTTGCCTTTAACCATTGGTACTGGGTCAGATCTTACTTCTACCCCCAAGACTTTCAGTCGCTCATCCCTTATTGGGTGCTATGATCCTGGGTCTGTAGCATGTCTTACTTGGCTTCTTGCTCCAGCTGTTCCTCCAGCTGCTGTATCTTGGCCTCCAGGGCGGTGATGGCCGCCTTGAACTTGGACTTGACCGCCCCCTCCAGCTCTGCAAGCTTGGCCTTCAGATCTTTATTCTGCCTCTCCATTCCTTGACGGGCGTTCTCACTCTTCTGGGCTGCGCTGCGCTCCCCGGCCAGCTCTGTGCTCAGGGTGTCCACCTGTAGAGAGAGTGTGTTAGGCCTCAGTAATGGCCTTGTGATTAGGTGCATCTCAATCGTTTGACTCGGGCAGATTAACCATATGGGCCCAGGATCAATACAAATCTGAGGGGCACCAAGCAACCAATGTTTAAGACACCAAGCAAGCACCCAACATTTTCATTCAGAACATTTTCCAAAATACAGAGCAATGCAATTTCTATGTGCTCTTCTAAACATAGCATGAATATATGTATCTGAATTGCAATCGGTATATAATATCCACATTGTCTGACACTTAACAGTCTTATTTGACCTACTCTATATCAATTCAGCAGTGAGTCTGAGCCACAGACAGGTGACGGTCAGAGGGATGTGAGGGACAGTAGGGTGGATGCTGAGGTGAGTGGAAAAGAGAAGCTATAGTATAGTACTCTAAACCTGTTACAGACAGTGCTCTACAATCTTAACAGTAGCCTAACAAAACATTGTGTACGTTAATAACATTGTGTTCAAGACTGGACCAAATTGCTTTTTTTGGTTGCAATTTAAGTTGTTAATACTTTAGGCTTTAAAAATAGAGGTTACAAACATGGTCCTGGAAAAGGGGAGGCAGTTCTTTGATTTCATTGTTTTCATTGTCAATTGCGGTTTTGTGATGACATGTGCATGACTTCATTCAACCACTTTAAATGATTGTTGTCTTCAATCGTGTGTGTAGATTCTTTGAATCAATAATGACTTACAACATTTTGATATTTTTCACCGACAACTTCTCCAGTATGTTTGTGATAGCCCTCGTCACTTTTTGTTAGCTGTTCAGGTTTTGCAAAGCTTTGTTAACTGTTTCTTCGCAGCGCTGCGAGTGACATCTTATAGTAATAACTTATAATGCTAAATAGGTTTGGTGTGCAATGTGGTGGGATGGTGTGGGGAGGTTGAGTCGCTGGTGCCCAGGGGCCTCATGACGTGTTAATACGAGTCTGGCTCTACCTGCATGGTGGTCTTGCGGAAGCGGTCGTTGAGGAGCTCCGTGTTACTCTGCTCCTCCTCCAGCTCCTCCTCCAGCTGGGTGATGCGTGCCTCCAACCTCCTCTTCTCATCCAGCAGGGATGACCTGACACAAAACCATCAAGGGTTTCTATATTAGCGACAGTCAACGAGAAAAGGCTGCTTTGTCTGGGGAATGCCTGGAAAATATACTCAAATTTTTACATGACGGGCCACTCACTTCCCAGAGGTGCTGTTTGAGATCTCATCGGCCAGCTCGTCTCTCTCCTGCTCGGCGTGTCGACGGCCTCTCTCTGAGGCAGCCAGGTCCTCCTGTAGCTGTAGGATCTCAGCCTCCAGGCCCTTGAGTTTCTTCTCGTTCTCCTTAGACTGGGCGAAGATCTCGTCCCGAGAAGCCCTGGCCTCCTCCAGCTCTCTCTGGTAGTCCTTCATCTGGGCCTGAGGTGGGGCAGCATAAACAGTCAAGATGCAAGGCGGACAACCTCGCAGATCAACTCACCTGTTTCAGTTCCAAAATGTTGTGATTTCGTATTTTTGTTTAGTTAGTGAAATGACTGAACTGAAATTGACCCCAACCGTGCAGTGAGACTGAATAGCACAGTGTTTTGCTAGTCAAGGCAGTACACATGAAGCCACGGCAGACCACCTGGAGCAGCTAGTGTTTACAGCACCAGGGATTGAATCTAAATACAGCCGTTGGTAGCATAGCACATTTGCTCAACTAGGTTACAGCTAAACTTGGTTACATCTAACTAATCACAACTAATATGTAGCTAATGATCAGGCACACAGACAACCTACCTGTAGAGGCTAGCAGCCCATATCATTGATTAAAAACAGATAAGACATGTTGGTTATCAGACAACCAGATGTTTGTAGTTATTATGCAAAATAACTTATATCCAATCTCCATTACAGTAAAGCCTCTTTATACGTAAAGGATCCCAGAACTGTAGTGCAGGTCTAGGATCCAGTTCCCCTGTCCTTTGTGTCTTACCAGCTAGGATCTAAAGTTACTACCTGATCCTAGATCAACATTCGTAATGAGACTGCTTAATGAATGAAGGCCCAGGGCTCCTCAATACTGAGGTCCTACCTGCAGTTTGCGTAGCTGTTTGATGGCTTCATCGCGGGCCTTGTTGGCTGCCTCGATCTGCCCCTCCAGCTCCTTCAGGTCCAGCTCCAGCTTCTTCTTGGCAGCCACAGCCAGGGCCCTCTGTTTCCGCTCATCCTCCAGTTCCGCTTCCATCTCCCGCACCTGAGAAACAAGTGTGTCAGACAGGCAAGTGTACAGAAAGTTCTGCCTTAACCTCCAAGATCCCAAAACAGAAGAGGTTTTAACTGGACTGTAGATGCCATATTAGTGACTCTCGATTTTATACCCATTGTGGATATTATTTTTCCTTGTTTGCAAGGAGATGCATCCTGAGTTGTCTGGTGAAAGTCTTCATTGTTTTACGTAATAATGTTCAATCTTTTCACATTTCTCGTTATGATCTTCTCACGTGTGGGATAGGTGTGGTTTCTGACAAATACAACACTATCCAGCACATGGATTCTGATATAACGCAAACCTCCTATAAGGGTTTTATTTCTGGTCAGTCATTGCATTTGTCAGATTGGCTCTTAGGCTCAATGTTGAAAACAGTTTTCCTACCTGTTTGACCAGTGTCCTCTTCTTCTCTTCATTTTGTTCATCTTTAGCCTGCAGGTCTCTGTCGAACTGGGCCTTCATGGCCTGCATGTTGACCTCCAGGCGCAGTTTGCCATCCTCCGTGGCCTGCAGCTCATCCTCCAACTCCTCCAGCTGGGTCCTCATCTCCTCCACCTGCTGCTCCAGGGTGCGCTTCGATTTCTCCAGCTCGTGGACCTACACATACAGAGAACATTAGGAACAGCCAGCTAAACCTGACCTGAATCTGTCACGAAAGCCCTAGCTTCATTTATCGCCGTGCTGACATTTAACCAGGAAGCTAGTGTAAGAAATGGAATAAAAAGCTGTTTCTATTCAAAGAATCATTCTGTGGTGGAAGTGGGTGGGGTTAGGGTTTAAGGGCCCCAGGGTGCGAAGCGGTCGTTAAGGTTTCAGCTAACAGGCGGTTCCATACACTTTTGCCCACATCGTCCTTGGAGCTCATCAGGTCCTCCATCTCAGTGCGGAGCTGCTTGTTGAGGCGCTCAAACTCCTCCTTGGCCTCCAGGGCCTCTTCCAGAGCCCGGGCCATAGACAGAGCCTTGGTCTCCTTCTCCCTGGCCTCTGCTTCGGCCTTGTCCCTCTCCTCAGCGTAGCGTGCAGAGATGCTCTTCTCCTCAGCCAGAAGCTGGTGTACAAAAAAAAAAAGAGGTTAACATACAGTAGAAAGCATGACCTTACAGAAATTTTGAACAAGACGTTCTTATACTACTTGTGCCTTTAACAAATCTGTGAAACCTAAGAGAAGCAGCTAAACCATTCTTTAATACTTCATTACAAATGTTACGTCTCTTGTTAACAAAGGAAACCCATGGTGCACCTGGTCAAACTTCTTCTGCTTCTTCTCCAGGTTGGACACGATGGTCCTCTGGTGGTCCAGGTCCACCATCAGGTCGTCCAGCTCCTGTTGTAAGCGGGTCTTGGTCTTCTCCATCTTGTCGAAAGCAGAGGCCTTCTCCTCCAGGCGCTGGCTGGTCAGCTCCATGTCCTTCTGCAGCTTTCTCTTCACCTCTTCCAGGGACTCCAGAGTGCCAACGTCCTCATCCAGCTTCTTTCTAGAATCAAACAGCTAGGTGGAGAAAACAGAATCGATTTTAAATGTTTACAATACTGACACCGTACTTTAGTCGGTTCAGCTTGTGTCCAACACCTACACGGTGACTAAGAAAAATACAAACAGCTCTAATGAACATCAGTGTGGTTGTTCACAGATCCTTTCTGTCTATTGGCTGTCCAACATGCAGATGGTGGGGGGACAAACCTGAGCCTGCAGTGTGGCCAGCTGTTTCTCCAGGTTCCTGCGTGCCTCCTCGTCCTCTTCCTGTTGCTCCAGCAGGGTGCTCTTGTCCTCCTCCAGTTGACGGATTCGTCCAGTCAGGTTCAGCTTCTGACGAGTCTCCTCCTGGAGCAGCTCCTACATGGAGAAACATGCATTGGTGTGAGTATGTGAAGTGTAGGACAATGAAAAGCAGCTGTATATGTACTTCTGAGTGCTTTTTTTAAGTCAAACTTTAAAACATAGTCAAACTGTTCTACAATAATACATACCAGTGGTAGAGAAGTTGTATGTGCATCATTTCATTAAATTATTCTTCACGATTTTGATCAATTTGCTACTGTAAGTAGTGTTACTTTCCAGTTGGTCCCTGCTAGATAAAGAAAGTGGGGGCCTAGTTTGATTATTAGTAGGCCTGACTAAAATTGTTTGTTATAGCCTGTTAATTATATACAGTGGTGATTATATCTTATTATTATATATTCAGCTTTTTATTAAGAAATACAGTTGTTTTACCTTGTGTGCATGTAACAGTTATGTCCATTGTGGTTAACGAGAGGCCCAGTGCCTTAGATCTAAAGTCCAACATCAAACATGCAAACTAGGACAGATTTTATGTTCTTTGAAGGGGGACTGGTCACATGATCAGCCCACAAGCTCCTATGAAACCCACAGTTTCTGACCAGTCACCTTGTGACCTCACCTTGGCTCCACCAATTATAATCAATCAAAATGAGTGTGCAGCGGGGTGTTTGGAAGTTGATCTCTGATTGGCTAGAACCAGTTCTCAGTATTGTTGTATCTTCTAAACAAATATTTTGGGTATGTGTAAGGTATGACTTTTCAGCTGGGAAGAGATTTAAAATGGATCTGGTGATCCTTGTTAAAAGTTTCAATCCAGATATTATTTCATTATTTGGAATCATCAATAAGGGAAGAAGGCCACGTGGAGGCCAGGTCACATCCATAAGTTGTGTCCACTCACCTGTGTGTCCTGCAGTGTGCTCTCTATGCAGGCTGCGTCCTTAGCCAGCTTGATTCCCTTCTTCTCAGCGTCCTCCAGCAAGGTGGAGACAGTATCCAGCTCCATCTACAGACAAATAAACCCCTCTCATAATGACATATCATCCTATGTATTCACATTATGACAAACCAATGGCATTCAGCAGCTACTCCTCTGCGAGGCGGACCAGCAACAGTAGGGCTCACTGACCTGTAGTTTGTGGGTGCGTTCTGCCAGCTCGGCTTTAGCCTTCTCTCCCTCGGTGGCCCGGGCCAGTAACTCCTGCAGCTGAGCCTCCATCTTCTTCCTCTTGTGCTCTGACTCGGTCCTGGCCAGCTGCAGCCCCTTCACCTCTGTCAGCAGCTCCTTGTTGGTGCCCTCCAGGGAACACTTGTTCTTCTCAAGGTTTGATTTGAACTGCAGGGAAGCAAAGTGTGGTCGGGTTTAACCCTGGAGAAAGTAGACTCCATCTTGAATGTGTTGGGTAGGTCCAATCTCTAGTGAATGTGAAGACTTTATATTCTATGATGTTATCAGATGATTGACAGAAGATGCATCGTCTTGGTCTGATCAACGTGATGTGCTATGTTATTGTATGATTGCCAGTTGCCTCACCCTCTTGGCCTGCTCCAGCTGCTCAGCCAGCTCCTCCAGTGCAGTGGCCTGTCTCTGTCTCATCTCCTGGACCTGGGCCTCGTGGTTCTTTGTCTCCTCATCGATGGCCTTCTTCAGCTCTGCTACCTCTTGCTCTCGCTTGGTCCTGACCAGACACAGCAAATCGGGTAAACATCTACAGACTACAGGGCTTTAGATTTGGCTTGGGTGAGTGGGAATGTGAAGGCGAGCGTTGTCCCAGTACCTGAGTTCCTGCTGGGCTGCCGTGGTGTCCAGGGTGTCCTCCAACTCAGTCTTCAGGGCCTCTAGCTCCTCACTCAGGTCCCTCTTCAGTTTCTCAGCCTTGTTCCTGGAGGCCTTCTCAGACTCCAGATCCTCCTGCAGCTCTGACAGCTGAGCCTGCAGCTCGCGCACAGCCTTCAGGGCGTTGTTCTTCTGGGCCACCTCATCATCAGCCCTGGAACACAGGCACGCACACAAACTATGAACAACATCTCTCCAAATAACGATAGAATCTGAAAACCATTAGATTAGTTTTTAAATGTTAGGAAATGTTCCAGTACCCTGGAAATCCAGAGTTCTCGGGAGAGCACAATTTGAATTTGCTCAGCAAATTACTCTGGCACCGAGTGATGCTGCTCATTAACTATGCCCTTGTAGCCGAGCTGCACCAATCACATTGGTGTATCTGATATAGGCGGGCCAGAGGTGTGTTAAACAGATGACGACAGCTCTGCGATTGCGACCTCTAGTCATTAGTAAACATTGTAAGATCGCTATGGATCTAAACCAGTTGATGTAAACTGCTTTGGCCGCTACAATGAACGAGTTAGACTTGGCTTTTTGTCTAAAAGAGGAACCGAAGACTGCGCTCAAATCGTTACTTTTTAAGACATTTTTGCTGTTTTGCAGACCGGATACGGCAAAACTTTAATCTACCAGTAAGCTCTGCCATAGGGTTAGTGAAAACCCACTGGTGATTGGTCGTAGTGTTATCCAATTGCGTACAGTGAGATTTTCAAATGCACGCTTGGTGCCGCCCCTCGAGTTGAGTCATTTACATTACTCGATCCCAGACCCTTAATCGTTCAGAATTTGGGTCTGGATTTTTCCAGGCTAATGTTCCAGTACATTTTTGTTGAATACATATTTATATAGTGGCAAGAGAAATTACCTTCGGAATTGCTTAGACTTCTGTATAAATTGTCATACAATGTGACGTGATCTTCAACTAAGTCACAACAAAAGACAAAGAGAGTCTGCATAATGGAATAACACACAAATCATAAAATTGTTCCTGTCTATATTGAATACTTGAATATATTGAATCATTTTAACGTTTAATGGGGACAGATGGCGAAGGAGTTAGGGTGTCAGAATTGGTTGCCGGTTAGATTCCAGACTGTATCAAATGTTGTTGTGTCCCTGAGAAACTTTCAATTGTTCCAGGATATGTGATGGCTAGAACTCTCCTATTTTGAGTTTGCATTTTTACAAGGAGCAATGCCTGATGTGAACCATGACTTGAAAAATAGAGATCTAAGACATAAGTTTAAGAATAAATCCGGGGGCACCACTGAATAAAGCTGGAAAGGGTAACAAAATTATCTCTTAAAGCCTTGATTTTCATCAATCCATGGTAAAACAAATGGTCTATAAATGGAGAATGTTCAGCTTGGTTTGCTACTCTCTAGGAGTTTCTGTCCTGCAAATGTCCTGCAAAGTACAGAAAATAATGCTCAATTAGGTTAACAGAAATCTCTGGAACATGCTAACATCTCTGTTGATGAGTCTATAATACATAAAACACAAAAATGATAGAGCTCATGGGGGGGGGGTACAATTGGTACAATGTGTCTACCGCAAAGTAGACCTGGCATACCACAACAGTACGACTTCAATGATTCAGCATATGAACCGCAAACATCCACTCCATGTTTCACCAAGCGTCGCTGAAACAAGTAACGTAGCCTAAGCCTATACATTGATGTTCGCTGATTTTAATCCCATACTGTATTTGTAGCGATGTCGTGATGTGGTTTGACTAGATATGATGTTTAGCTTTGATGTTTTTAAGTAGTAAACGTATTCATGTTCAATTGCAAGAGAGTATAGCCTAAAAAACAGAACCCCTTCACACACAGACGCATGGACCCTAGTCTCTCTCAAGCGCCAGTCAGACCAATTGCCGGCAATGCATCACATATGCTTAAACTTTTATGTAGCCACGCAACAATAATTTCAGCATGCATTCACTGTATACACCGGGACGTGATGGAGGAACAAATATTGTATTGCAGTCTTTGCGAGACCTTGTATGTATGTCACGTCTGCCAAATGCAACAAAAAAATGAAACTCCCCAGCCTGCTTCTCCAAATCCACTCGTACTTTTGGTGAAGACATTATAATCGACTACCAAAGTATTGAGCATTGAACATTTTCAATTAACAAAAGATATAATACTACAAAACGTGCTAACATACTTTTTCTATTTAACAAAATGCATATTTGCAATAAAACATTCCCCTTTTCAAAGCTACACTATGTGTAGGTGTCTCCAACGCATGCAATGCACTGCAATGCACGTGATGCATGCCAAATGCAGCGTTCTATTGAAAATGAATGTATGTATTTCTGCCTTACCAAACTGCAATGAAGCAGCTGGTCTGACTGGGGCATCACTTCCTCACGCACGGCAGATGTGTGTGTGTGTGTGTGTGCACGCAAACGCACACACACATTGCTAGATTACCATAGCAAATAAGCTCACCCCAGCCAAATGTTGGAGTTGGAATAAATACCTGTTTTATTTTTTGAGAAATAAAAGCCAAATGCTTGATAATTTTACAGCCACATCATTTTCGTTATGCATTATTTGTTTTGGTTGTTAAAACACACAGAAAAAATGTATACGATTAATTGATTAATCGATCAGTGCTAGATTAATCGATAACAAAAGAATCGATAGCTGCAGCCCTACAAAAAAGCACATAGATGTTCCACAGCGTTATTGGCAAAATATTCTGTGGACAGAACAAACTAAAGTTGAGTTGTTTGGAAGGAAGGAACAAACAATATTATGACTGGAGAAAAAATGGCACAGTACACTAACATCAAGACCTCACCCCAACTGTAAAGGAATGCTTGCAATCATTGATGAGAACTGTATTACCAATTTATGAAAAAAATTTGCATGAGAATGCAAGGACATCTGTCCCCCAATTGAAGCTCAACAGAAGTTGGGTGTTGCAATAAGACAACAACCAAATGACAGATGTAAATTAACAACAAAAAGATGCAAAATAAAATACACCTTCTGGATTGGCTCAGTCAGACTCCTGACCATTATGCATGTCCGATCTGCCACAAAAGGAAATGTTTGGTTGAAGTTATTATTGATGCCAAAGGAGGGTCAACCAGTTATTAAATCCAAGGATTCACATGCTTTGTCTACCCTGGACTGTGAATCTTTAAATGTTCAATAAAGACATGAAACAATTGTGTGTTATTAATTTAAGGAGACTGTGTTTGTATATTGCTACTATATTTGTTTTTTTACACACTAAATTGTGTTAATTTCAAAGAGTGAGGTATTGTGCAGGGTTACCAATGTCCAATGGCCCTCAGGGATGCAACAATTATGTGTTTAATTATACCAGTGTAGAGGACGGTGCTGATAAGATGGTAAGAGTATACAAAGCCCTTCTCTCCATCTTTTATTTCTGGTCATGACCACCAAGCCAATAATCTTTTATCTGCCTACCTATTATATCATGTTTAGATTTTGTTTAATTGTGTTGTAAAATGTTTAATTGATCTTAAATTTAATCTTAAAATATAGGCAGCATTGCCTTGTTTTATGTTTGAGCCAAAATGTGTCGCTGTATATAGTGTTACATTTGTGCCTCATTTCATCAAAAGCACTTGCTTCCATACTTGGAATTTTATGTCCAAATGAGTTATGATATTGATTAAAACAAATTTTATGTCCAAATGAGTTATGATATTGATTAAAACAAATTTTATGTCCAAATGAGTTATGATATTGATTAAAACAAATTTTGTCCAAATGAGTTATGATATTGATTAAAACATATTTTATGTCCAAATGAGTTATGATATTGATTAAAACATATTTTGCAATATGTAAGTGTTCCAGACAGAATCCTTACAGTAGTACATCTGCTATTTAACTAGAAAATAAGATATTTTCCCCACATGGTACCCAGTGTTGTGATAGGATCACGATGGTTTGGATCATCTAGGTTAGACTCATGAGACTGACTGGGTACATACATTCACCACATTTACAATGGGTACATACATTCACTACATTTACAACATCCCCTGCCTAAGATTTACAAAACAAGGTATTATAGTCTTGTATCAGAACATCCAGTGAACACATGTGGCAGTATGACCTTACAGCTCCTGGAAGATGTGTGCGTGTGTGTGTGTGTATCTCCAAGCACTTTGTTTCTGAAAATGTATCTTCTCCCTTCTGTCAGTAGAAATGCCATTGACTGAAATCTGAGAGTAATGCCAAAATGAGATTGAATGTGTTGTCGCTGGTTGTCAGGCTAGATTAGACTGGAGGCTAGAGTCTGGCCTGCATTCCTTAGTCATTCCCTGGTAGAATCTCTGAAGACGCCAGGACCAAATAATGAATCCATGTCCAATTATGAATGACACACCAATGAGGTCATGGACAACAATAACAATGGTAATAGAACCCAAGTCAGGTCATTTTAATGCTGGCTTATTCAGCAAGGTATTTAAGGGTTTTAGGGGTTAATTCAGGCTACATACAGTATTGCCCATTTACCCACAGTAAACTCAGAATGCAGGATCAATACATATCTTCATAATATTTGGCCTGCTAGTGCTGATATTGAATGGCAAAGGCAAAATATGCCAAGATGCACAAATGCTGCATTCACCATAAGATCACAACAATTTGACTCACTTACCCTTCATGCCAGTGCCCTCTGCTGTAGCCAGCGGAACTCATTAATGTCTGGTCACCGTTTCTCTAATCAAGAGGGACTTAACTGAATGTGACACCAATCTTGTTGCTCATTAATATTTTCCACTGCCGATACGTCTTTTAAATTATGTCTAAATTGACTTTGGATTACAACGACATGTTAAATTAAGGTAATGCATGAAGGCAAGTTTATTCACTGTCCTTTAAGCCATATTTTCTTCAAGAGATTCTGTGACCAACTGCCTTCAAGGCATGAGACAATTCATCAATGGCAGCCAGGCCAAACTGCAGATCCTTATTAGAAAACAAGCCTCAAATAGGTCGCATCAACCTTGCCAGCAAACTAAACAGTACACAGGTAGAGTGCATCCGGAAGGTATTCACGGCACTTCACTTTTTCCATATTTTATGTTACACGAAATTTATTAAATTTATGCTTATGTATGTATGTACATAAGTATTTACATCCTCTGCTCAATACTTTGTTGAAGCCCCATTGGCAGCAATTACAGCCTCACGTCTTTTGGAGTATGATGCTACTTCAAGCACCTATTTTTGGGCAGTTTCTCCCATTCCTCTTTGCAGGACCTCTCAAGTTCCATCAGGTTGGATGGGGAGTGTTGGTGCACAGCCATTTTCAGATCTCTCCAGAGATGTTAGGTCACGTTCAAGTCCACTCAACATTCATAGTCATTCGTTTTTTATCTTGGCTGTGTACTTAGGGTCACTGTCCTGTTGGAAGATGAACCTTCACTTCAGTCTGACGTCCAGAGCGCTCTGGAGCAGGTTTTCGGAAAGGATGTCTCTGTACATTGCTGCATTAATCTTGCCCTCCCAGTTCCTGCCGCTGAAAAACATGCCCGAAGCATGATGCTTCCACTACCATGGTTAATTGTAGGGATGGTATTGGCCAGACGATGAGCGGTGCCTGCTTTCCTCCAGACATGACGCTTGCCATTCAGGCCATAAATCAATCTTTGTTTAATCAGATCAGTAAATTGTTTCTCTTGGTCTGGAAGTCCTTCAGGTGCCTTTTGGCAAACTGCAGATGGGCTATCATGTGCCTTTTACTGAGGAGTGGCTTCCGTCTAGACACTTCTATACAGGCCCGATTGGTGGAGTGCTGCGGAAGTGGTTGTTCTTCTGGAAGGTTCTCCTCTCTCCACAGAAAAACACAGGCATTGGCTGGGCGGCCAGCTCTAGGAAGAGTCCTGGTGGTTCCAACTTCTTCCATTTACAGGTGGAGGCCACTGTGCTCCTTGGGACCTTCAATGCTGCTGATATTTCTCTGTACCCTTCCCCAGATCTGTGCCTCGATACAATCCTGTCTTGGTGGTCTACAGACAATTCCTTGGAATTCATGGCTTGGTTTGTGCTCTAACATGCACTTCTAACTGTGGGACCTTATATAGACAGGTGTGTTCCTTTCTGAATCATTTCAAATCAACTGAATTTACCACAGGTGGACTCCAATTAGGCTGTGGAAACATCAAGGATTATCAGTGGAAACAGGATGCACCGGAGCTCACTTTTGAGATCATGGCAAAGGCTGTGAATACTTATGTACATACATGTGCTTTTTTATTTTTATAAATTTGCTAAGATTTCAAACACACTTCCTTCACATTGTCATTATGGGGTATTGTTTGTAGAATTTTGAGGGAAATAATGAATTAATCCATTTTGGAATAAGGGTATAAAAAAAAGGGTGAAAAAAGTAAAGCGCAGTGAATACTGTCCGGATGCATTGTATATGCTAGGACGCAGCTTCTAAGCATCAGGGGTTTTGTGGACTGGCTGACGTAACAGGGTTAGTATGGAGGACCAAGTCTGCCAAAATATGAAATAAATAAATAAATGCTCAAAAAATAAGAATACTATTAAATGCACAAAAATACAGTAAATAAATACATCTAGGCAGTAATATTAAATTATACAATGAAACATTAATGTATATATCTCTTTTAATTAGCTTCTTTATTTATTCATCTTTGTAATACTCATCTTATTTATTTATTGTCATTATAATCTTCAACTTTATTTATTAATAACTTATTTTTTAAATGTATGTATTTATGTGTATATTAGCTATAATATTTTTGTTTGTTTTATTCTTTCTTTGTATTATTTTACCCTATTTATTTCTTCAACGCTATTTATTTCTCCCTATCCTTTTTACATTTCTGTATGCATTTCTGCCTCATTATGCAAATGAGAAGGGGCTGTGTCTTAAGGTGTCAACTTCTGCCCATTGGTTGGTTAGCATTATACTGCATCGGTCAAATCTACATGGGTTAATTTCTTTGTTTAGCACTGGCGAACTCGGAAGGCAGATTTTCAGTTTCCGACCTCTTAAGGGAAGCTGCCAATAGACTGGAGGAATTAGAACGCTATGTGTGTGATTAACATTGCGACCGTGTTGAGAAGATGGGCCGCTTACTCCAAACTGTGAAACACCAGACCTTCGACATCTGTGTCCTGTCCATGTGTGCCGCTAACTGAAACTGAAACACACGTTCTGTCAGAATGTCCAAATGAAAAATAATAAAGTCAGGACTTAAAGAATTGTTTTCAAATAAAGTTGCTAAATGCCTCAGCTCACTGAACTAGTGATGGGCAAATTAAGCTTTGGTGAAGCAATGAACCACTTAGAAGAATTGGTTTGAAAATGGGTTCATTACTTGAAGCTTCAGTAACAGCGACCTCGCCTGGTGAAGTGCTAAGGCTGCATCTAACTGTTCCAAGCTAGATAGAGAACTGGAAGCTTTAAGATGAGTGAAATAAATCTAGTGCACACACCTATCCCCTCTCCACACAGAAACACAGTTCAACATGCATACTAACAATGGGATATCATTGCTTTTACAAATCACGACTGATTAATTTGTGTATTGTGTTATTGATTATTGGGGAGAGTGTGCTTGGGGAAACAGAGGAAATATGGCACAAGTTGGGTGTGCTGGTGTAACTATGGCCAGTGGGAATGTGGGATAGGAAACACTCAATTTTTATTAAGGAACATTATTTTTTCCACACTTTTTGGACTGAGCCTGTTTTGTTTTTTCTCACACCCTAATGGCTACACTAATCATATAGGCCTATAATTATAAAGTAGGTTAATGTTTTTATACTGAACTGAGAAAACTATAACTATAGGCTGCTGATAGTTATAGTTACAGTTCTATAACTCTACTTTCAGCCTAATATTTTATAAATAATATTTAACAGCCAGCGCACCTCCCCAGACAGCAAATAGTGTCAGCCCAGATGTGGAATGAAGCAGTTACTGCTTCGGACGTCATATGTCACGTGATGTTTAAGTACCAAAGCAAACTTTGGAGCAGTGGTTCAAATGGAATTGTAGTTAAAGGTCCAATATGTAGTTTTCCTAAACAATAACAAAAAACATTCTTTGCAATAAAAAAGCAAGCATCACTATACCTATATTATATATATTTCTTAGTTGTGTACTTACATTATCGTAAATGTTTCCACCAACTTTCAAACCCAGAGAAATGTGTAATATAATTCGAAGACACGGGACGTTTCATTTTGTCTTTTTTCAATGGCGTCATATAACCTTTGACTGCTATAGTTGCTCTAAGTTCCAGGGAACCGCCTAACATAACGTGAATAAAGTTATAATATTTTTAACAATACATTACTTTGTCAGTGAACATTTTTTCTGACAGAGACACTAGATTGGAAGGTTGTCATTGATGACAATAACAAAACCCATGATCCCACGCTACTTCCCAATGTCATTAAAGTACATATTTTGCTATTGTTTTTATTGAGAGACACCTAGCGGCCAAAAACTACATATTGTACGTTTAATATGTTTGAAGCATGTCTCGAAACTTCAGTGTCAAACGGACATTACTACTGATAACCTCACCGTAAATAGCCATCTTTGTTATGACTGTGGCCGAGGGCGTAGGAACAAGTTTGATATTGGGGGAAACACAACATGTATTTTTCATAAATTGTTCTAATTATTGGAGGGGACCACCTGTCTGTAACATTGGGGGGGGACATGCCCCCCCCGTTCCTATGCCTAGGACTGTGGCCGACTGGCCGGTAGCGTGTAGATTCGACCGATGCAGGATACTACTAACCAACCAATGGGCAGAAGTTGACACCTTAAGACACAGCCCGTTCTCATTTGCATAATAAGGGCAGAAATGCATACAGAAATGAAAATAGGACAGGGAGAAATAAATAGCGTTGAAGAAATAAATAGTGTAAAAAAATACAAAGGAAGAATAAACCAGACAAAAGTATGATAATATACACATAAACATATACATTTAAAAAACAAGTCGTTAATAAATAAAGTTGAAGATGACAATAAATAAATAAGGTAATACATAGGTGAATAAATAAAGAAGCTAATTAAAAGACATATATACATTAATGTCTCATTGTATAATTTAATTACTACTTACATACATTTATTTACTCTATTTATTGTGCAATTAATCGTATGCTTATTTATTTTTTGAGCATTTATTTATATATTTATTTCTTATTTTGGCAGACTTGGTCCTCCATAGGTTAGTGGGGATAAATTAGACAAGAACAATTGGGGGGGAGAAAATGCGGAAATAAAAAGTATTATTATTATAAATCTTTCAGATTTTTTTATATTGCGAGATGTTTACAACTTTTGAAAGCTGGTCACTGAAAGAGAAAGTAGTTCTGTTGTCACTCTGCCTAATTTGACAGTACAACAATATTATTATTTATGTAATATCCAATTCCCCTTTAAGCCTTTTCATGTCTGCAGGAGCAGGATGGTCGAAGAACGATCACATGCTTCCTTCAATCACGATTCTTATCAATCACGATTCTGCTCGCTCAACACAGCCTTAAAGGATCACTCCAGACCCTTCAACACCCCAAAATCGTTGTGCCAGTCATGTTTCTGACATGACAAATAAAAACCAACTTCTCAATGCATTCTGTAATTCCAAACTCGGCCATCATAAGTATCCCAATTTGACTCTGAAAACCTTTGAAAATTACAGCTAGATTCAGGGGAGGCGTTCGGTTTATTCCTGATCATTATATGTCCTGCCCCAAGATATAGAGTAGATTGGATAATGAAACTTCTGTAGTGAGTTCGAGAATACTATGGATTGCATTCTTCCATTAAATAAGTAGCTAAATAAGAAGCGTTAGAGGGAGTTTTCTTTCTACAATGGCTAGTGCAAGTCACGAAATATCCAAAGAGCTGGACAATTTCAACTTTGCTCAATTGTAATTCAATGGTAATATACAATCATACCTAAGTTTAAGGCGGAATTCAGCAAGGAAGAAATACGGCAACGGCTGGTTGAAACTGACCAGAATTGGCAAGAGGAAAAGTGTTTGTTGTAAAGAGTGGGACAGAGCACAATTTTTGCTTTCAACCATATCCAGTCACGAAAATGATTACCAAGTTTGTTAGATCATCAGTTTCCCCTAGACTGATGTGTACGGAAAACTTCATTATCCTGAAAATGAAAAACCAGCCAGCCCAGAAGTTCCAGCACTAGTAGAGGTGTATTTGTGTAATGAGGAAGGAGATCAACATATAACTATATCAAGGTGTACATAATTACTAGGTTCCAATCTGTTTCTCAGGCAAAATGAGCCAAAAAGAGATTGAAAAAACTCAGAAAAGTAAGATTGTAAAAAGACTATCAGAGGGATGCAGCACTCTTTTGCTGAGATATTGGGGTTTGATCACAGAACCATCAAATGTTTTTTTGCAAATAGGCAAAAGGGTCCCAAGAAAAGAAAAATACGCAAATTAACTGCCAAAGATTTGAGAAGACTACCAGGAACCCATTATCCTCCAGTGCTTTCGTATTCCAGATCTACAAACTACCTGGAGTGCTCAGAGACATGGCCAAGGTAAGGAGGGCTGAAACCCAACCACCAATGAACAAAACACATAAGTTGAAATGTCAAGACTGGGCCAAGAAATACCTGACAGATTTTTCAAATAGTTTATGGACTGATGAGTGACTCTTGACAGACAAGATGGATGGCCCCGTGGCTGTATCAGTAATGGGCACAGAGCTCCACTTCGACTCAGACACCAGCAAGGTGGACGTGGGGTACTGTTATGGGCTGGTATTATTAAAGATGAGCTAGTTGGACCTTTTTGGGTTGAAGATGGACTCAAACTCAAATCTTAAAACTACAGCAATTTTTTAGAAGATGCTTTCTTCCAGCAGTAGTACAGGAATGTCTGCATCTTTCAAGAAGACCATTATTTTTATGCAGGACAATGCTTCATCGCATGCACAAAGTACTTCACTGCGTGGCTAGCCAGTCAAGGCCTTAAAGATGAAAGAATATGGACATGGCTGACACACTAATAGTTGCCCAAAATATTCTCCAAAGAAAGCCAATACCTCACTTTTACTTTCTTAACTATTCAGGTTTGAGGTGTATTTATTTTGGATTGACCTAGAGCACTGTAGTTATTCAATAAAATGAATCCTCAAGAATACAACTTGCCTAATAATTGTGCACAGTGTATATTTGAAAATAAAAAATGATGGTTGATATTATTGCTGTCTGTATGAATTGGAGCTAGCTAGGTGGTATAACTCAACTTCGGAGGATTTAGTCACTATTGTATTGGTCAAGGACACAGTGAATAGCTAACTAGGCAACTGGCTTCTTGCCGTATTTGTCCAAGATGCTTGATGGGGGGGCACGAACTAGCTAGCAAATGTCTTGTGTTGATGCATATTGTGTGATAATTGCGATGTCATTTCCAAAAGGGTTCGGTGACAGATTATTGTTGTTAAATCTGTACGTACTGAAGCAAGATAGGGCATATAGCTCCTGGACGATATTGTGACTTTGTAAATGTAACTTGTTATGGTGAATAGCTAACTAGGCCACAGGCTTAGACTACATTCGATGTCACTTGAAGCGACTCGCTAGGGGGCGGGGTTCAATATGAATTCTGGACCTGGTGTTAAGTGCAGACTGATACAGAAGCAGCCAAAATGTACTCTGTTGTTCTTGGACGCACTGGCAGGCACAGCACTGTATATGCCATAAATCATCTATGGTAACATTTGTAAATATTATATTAAGAATCTGATTTACTTTGGAATTGGCCTGCACAGAAACTCAGCAAAAAAAGAAACATTGTCTCAGTTTCAACTCAATCATTTTTCAGCAAACAACCTGAAAATATTTGTAGGAACATAAATATTCACCAACTAAGACAAACTGAATAAGTTCCGCAGACATGTGACCAACAGAAATGGAATAATGTATCCATGAACCAGGGATGTCAGTAGAGATTTATGTATGGGGGCTAAGCCTCTACTAGGGGTCTAGGGGCATGCTCCCCCAGGAAAAACATTGAATGGCCACACAACGTTCTCTCCCTCACCCTCTGCTTTTGCATGACCCTAAAGATAATGATTATTTTTTCAAATGTTTGGACTTAAGTGAGTGAAACCCTAAAGCCTACATCAGTCTCAGTTCCCACTATGGTGGGAAGAATAATGATGACAAAACTGATGTTTGCTGTGTAAACCGAATAATGATGATGAAACTGATGTTTGATGTGTAAACCGAATAATGATGACGAAACCGATGTTTGCTGTGTAAACCAAATAATGATGACGAAACCGATGTTTGCTGTGTAAACCGAATAATGATGACGAAACCGATGTTTGATGTGTAAACCGAATAATGATGACGAAACCGATGTTTGATGTGTAAACCGAATAATGATGACGAAACCGATGTTTGCTGTGTAAACCGAATAATGATGACGAAACTGATGTTTGATGTGTAAACCGAATAATGATGACGAAACTGATGTTTGATGTGTAAACCGAATAATGATGACAAAACCGATGTTTGATTAGTAAACCGAATAATGATGATGAAACTGATGTTTGATGTGTAAACCTCAAACTGCAAATCTCATGAAAATCATTTAGTTTATGCATGAGCTGTCATCAAAAACCGCCCAATTTTATCTGAAACCTTAAACATCTTACAGTTTCTGTCTTGTTGATCACTAACCTCCTTCTTGCATGATTTTATAAGTTATTGTTATTAAACTGAAATTTACAATAACTCAAGGATTATTGAGTGATCAATCCATTCAAACTTTGTATCTGTCTGGTAAAATCCTTGTTTCTCACCTGGCTGAACTTCAGCAGAGCTGCCAGTACCAACTCTCATGAAGAACTTTACTACATCCATTTAGGGATAAACTATAGCATTATGATCATGACTAATGTTATGGTTTCACAAAGACGAACAGTTTAGAAAACAATCTGTCCCTCACTGCTTTTAGGGTACGACGGTCCCACCACTGTACATGCTGACTCTCCCCTCACTCAAACACAGAGGGCGAGTGCTTTAAAAAAAAAATTAAATGTCATTATATTTGAAAAATGATTTGTGACTCAAATTACTTTCCATATGCACTGTTGTCTTGATGTGCAGGTGTCAGCGAGTAGGAAATTATATTGACGCTAACAGGGTTGATTCAATTCTGAGTAGTCGTACAAGAAAATGGTGTTAGACAACTAAGGTGTAAACATTTATTTTCTATAGATGCGTAATTATCGTTACTACTGCTGAGTTACATAACTATCCTGCTCTCAAATGTATCCTAATGAACAAAGCTCTTGGTTGAAACAAAGCGCTGGTTTTCGCTGTGCATGTTTCATTGACAGCATCCAAGCTGTGAAAGTTGGAATCAAAAAGCTTGCAGAGTAAACTGAATGTCACTACTACGTTACCGGGGTTTTTAATCTGTTACCGGGTTTTAGTCTGTTGCGCTATTGTGCTGTATTTACATATTTAGCACTGGTTACAAGACACAGACTGCCTGGCAAAACTGTTTTAAAATGCTTTCATACATTTGAAAATGAATAAAATGCACTTACCGTCGGTTCTATTGATTTTATAATGAAGATGTTTTTTTTACAGTGCTGAATATTAGTGCCCTCTGCTGTCATATACAGTATGTCATAATGCCTATTTTTTCCACTCTTGTCATGCACAGATTTTTTTTTCAAATATTTTTGCACTATTTTGGTTGTGAATTTAGGTAGAAATGTATGTTCTGCCATTAGTTGTGCGCGTCTCACAGTACCTCATGACTCCTGGCAGCATGTTCACCCAAATGAGCAAGGAACCTGGGCATCTTTCTCTTGGTGTTCAAAGTCAGTAGAAAGGTCTCCTTAGTATCCATCTCATAACCTTAATCACCTACCCTCTGTAAGGTGTTGGTGTCTTCATCTCATAACCGTGACCTTAATCACCTACCCTCTGTAAGGTGTTGGTGTCTTCATCTCATAACCGTGACCTTAATCACCTACCCTCTGTAAGGTGTTGGTGTCTTCATCTCATAACCGTGACCTTAATCACCTACCCTCTGTAAGGTGTTGGTGTCTTCA